>JAVTVY010043019.1:0-185047 GCA_036873755.1 Hanleya hanleyi | reverse complement strand
GGATACCCCTGTATACTACTTGACTGGAATTCCCTGTCCTGGTACAGCTTCTGAAGAAAAGATCAGCTGTTGCTGGAACAGAAGTAGTGTTGACCAGAGGCCCTCCAACATAGTACATCCTCCGGCCTTGAAGCGGCTGTACAGTAGTTAGTAGCTTGCTGTTACTTCGGTTGCTGCGGGTCCCGGCGCCTCCATAGAAGAAAAATGATCTTCCGGTTGTAGTACCCTTGTAGGACTTGGAGGAAGTTGTCGGTGGTAACCCTGCAGTGATGTGAAACACATGGTGTTGTAACCAGGTATAGCTGATACTGTACTGCTAGGACCAGTGTAGATGTTTCCAGAGACTGGGATCTTGCTCCCCCCCAAACTTGACGCAGTTGACTACCTTCCAGGGGAAACCATCTTCCAACGTAGATATCCTTGGGGAAGATGATGCGTTGCTTGTCTGTCGTGGTACCCACGTGCCGGTCATCTGTTGCACGAGCAATGGACCGCTTAAACTGTGAATTCCGCATCGATGAATGTGAACTTCTCTGTCCTTAGATCCGGATCCGGCATCTTCACTCTGAAAGGCGGGCGAAGATGTTCCGGGATGAGCATCGTAAGATTGCTTGTACTTGCCCTCAGGTGCAGTTGTAGGGAAGAAAAACTGTAATGAGGAGCACCCAAAGCACACCAACGCTGTGCTAGGTAGTAGTCCCATCCAATGGTGTTGATGGTCCGACTGTCGGTGCAGGTTCCCTACTCCGTGAGAAAGTCAAAGATCCATCTTATGCTTCTTATCTGGATCCTGGACTACCCTGGCTATGGCTGTCAGGAACCAGTGATGTAATTCTGTATTGAGTCAACATCATGTCTTCTACAGCACGAGCTTGCTTCTGATGGAGTACAACTGCTGGCGACTTTGTGACGTTCAACAGTCTGTCAAGATCCAGGTCCGGCTTCGGGGCCTTGAACGGTAAGTTGTCTCCGTGAAGGATGTAGCCCTATACGGACCAGGTTCCAGGAGCGCCCTCTGAGCCCTGCACTGTCGATCCATGCTGACACACAAGTCGTCTGATGCCGGAGATGGTGGACATGTAGGCAAAGCTTCTTCCTTAGACGGCTTATTCAGTCCGTAGAGAGATGCTGCTGTAAGCCTCCTCCATTACGGGTGATATCTGGACGCTGGTCGGTAAGCTGCTTGCCTTCGCCAACCGCTAGTTTGGGCATTTCAGGAACCAACTCGTGTAATGCCGCTATCCTGGCCCTGAAGGACATCTCTTCCTCGGTATTCCGTTCTACCTCCGCCCGAAGGATGGGGGTTGAAACCTGAGATGAGGATGCCGCAGAAGTGGAACGTCGTGCATGGTCCTCATCATCCGAGCCAGACTCCGCACTGCTAGAAGAATGGGGTCGAGTAATCTCCCGGGCCTCCGTTGCAGGAACCTCTTCCGTGGTGATGGTTGCTGTCGGAGGTATTTCTAGAACGGACGTCTGCCCGCTCCGCTCTGCGGGACGGCTCCGATCCATGGCTGCATCTCCGGATTTTTCCTTATCCCGATGCTCGGTCTTCTCTTGATGACCCGGGCTAGGGTGACGACGGGTATAAGCCCGATCTCCCGAGTCCGTGCGCTGTAGCCGATGATGGGAAACCGGTGAACGACTCCTCTGCCGCCTGACGTAAGGTCGCTCTGGCGAGAAACCCCTGCAACGGCGCCTTCGAAGCTCTATATAAGATGAACGGGACCGTCGCCTCGTCCGGCACCTCTCCCAATCTTAACGTGGCACTAGGGATCGGCTTCGTCTACGAGATCTGTCTGCCGCAGTACCGGTATACGGTTCCGTGGAACGGGTATGACTTGAACTCGAAGCTGACCTAGGTCGTTCTTGCTGCTCCCGTTCCCCGTAAGTCCGTGTCCTGTAGGATGCGGAATCCCGGCGATCTGTATAAGTCCGTTCTTCCTGGGTCCGTGACTTCTCAGATGTCCGTGCTGTAACCCGCTCCGGGGTACGGCTCCGAGAACTGGTTCCAGGTTGAGGTTCCGTGGTACGGCTCTCTGTACAGGTCCGTCCAACAGCGTCTCTATGCTCTTTGTAGGCTTTAGGCTTCTGCAGCTCACGGCCTTTCTTTGTACGGTGATCCCGATCAGCTGTTTTCTTGTCGGGGTCCCGCTGTGATACCGGAGTCTGGTGACTTGGTCTTGATTTCCGGACTACCGTGGTCGATTCCTTCTGTGTCTCCGGGATACGGCTGTCCAAACTTGATCTTCCATCACCAGCGGAGGCTTGGAAGAACAGGAATCGATGTCAGATGAATCGGCCTGATCTGTACCTCTGCCAGGGCTATGACGTAGAGTCCTTCTCAGGTCAGCTGGTGCAGTCGCCGCAATTGAAGACTGGTCTAGCTGTACGTCGACCTCGCCTCTAGCAGGTGCTGTTTCCATAGGAACTGCGCCACTGGGCTGAATAACTGAGCTCGCCGAATTCGTGAAGTCCATGTCTTCATTCAACGAGAGATCGTCGAATAGGGCCTGATTAGCATAAGCTCTTCCTGTAGGTCCTTTCTTCGAGTCAAGGCCGGCAGGTCTCAGCAGAATGCTTCGCCTCTCTGTAGCATACCTGCGCCCCCAGTAAAAGAGGATGACTGTGCTTCCCGATGAAGCTTGCCGTGGAAGGTATCCATGGGGCAGAAGTCTGTGCTTTGGCTCTAGTTGATCTCCAGACTTCTCCAATCCCGATGCTCCGTATATCCCGGTGCTCCGGGATACGGTGATGGTTGATGTACGTGCGCTGCTCATCCATCTGTGCAACGTGCTTGTTGACGGGAAAAAACGATGAACGGTTTCTTCCTTGTCTGGTGCAAAGTCGCTCCGGAGTATGGTCCCTGTAGTGACGATTCCGGTGGGCTGGACTGTGTGGAGCCATCCGATGAACGGACCTCTCCCAATGATGACGTTCGGGAATAGAATCTCGGTGCTGTAATGATGTACATCTTCGTCTACGAGATCCACTTCGCCGTATTACCGGAACAAGCCTCCGTTATACGGTTGAAGTTGAGGTAGAAGCCGACTCACGGCATTCTAGTTGAGTCCGTTCTTCATAACTCCGTGCCCTCTTGGATGTAGAGTCCCGGGTATACGAAATCTGCTTGCCGTAATACCGGGACACGGCTCCGTTGTACGGGTAAAAGTTGAAGTAGAAGCTGACTGACAGTGCTCTAGTTGAGTCCCTTCTACATAGCTCAGAATCTTCTTGGATGTGGAGTCCCGGGTCTACGAGATCTGTTGCCGTAATATCAGGGTACAGCTCCGTTGTACGGCTCCGTAGCTCCGAGGTTCCGTGGTACGGCTCCATAGGCGGTTCCATGGTACGGGTCCAAGTTGAAAGTAGAAGCCGGCTCACGGCGTTCTAGCTGAGTCTGTTCTTTATAAGTCCGGGTCCTGTAGACGTGGAAAACCCGGTGATCTGTATAAGTCCGTTCCACTTGAGTCCGTGACTTGTCAGATGTATACACTCGGTGCGTTGGAAACATCCGTGCTGTAAACCGCTCCGTGGTATGGCTCTGGATATGCTTCCTTCCCGAGGTGCCGTGATACGGCTCTCTGTAAAGGGCCGTATATCGGAATCTGTAAACTTGTCCGTCTCACGGCGTCCCGTCTAGGGGTGTGACTTCTGTAACGGTGATCCCGGTAAACTGTATTCATGTCGGGGTCCCGCTGTGGTGATGAAGTCCGTGGTCTTGATCTCCGAACTACCGTAGTCGAGTCCGTCTGTGTCTCCGGGATACGGCGTTCCTTGAACGGGTCCCTGCTAGAAGACTGTTCTTCGTTGGCTTGTGGAGACTTGGATAAACGGGAACTGTTATCCGGGACTCGGCTTGATCCGTGTCTGTGACGGGCCGTCTAGTAGAATCCGTGATCTGTTCAACCGATGCAGTCGCAGCAATCCGTATCGCCGTGCTTGGACTTGACTGGTCTGCACTTTGTCTTTTAAAAATCCCGTTGACTGTAAGACTGCGGCACTGGGCTGTATATATGTGGGCTTGCCGTTGTCGCTAAAGTTGAAACATCATTAGCGCTAAGTCGAAGATAAGGCCTGGTCAGCTTTTGGTTTCTCAATAGGTCTTTTCTTCAATTGCCGGCTGCCCTGGATAGTTGACTACGTGTCGCCCAGCTAGAGTCATCCCAGTCTATACCTTCGGCACATGTAAATAGCCTATAGCATAATGTGCCGTGCATAACAAGACAAAGAAGAAAATGTGAGTCTTTACGGAATAACACTGACGATCAGATTCACATCTCATACAATTCTTGATACTGACTTACTTGACCAAAAAGAAACGATAAGTCGCTGGTAGGAAAAAAACCTTCGTTACAGCCAAGTTGTAGAAGAAAACCTGCTTCTCCGCTGGACATCTGCCAGGTCAGTCACCAGAATTGAATACGTCGCCATAGGCTAGCTATGCCAGGTCACGTCGCCCCAGTCTGCACAATACACGGCATGTTACCTGGCTGTAACACACCTGTGCCCTGCACTAAAAACGAAGAAAAATGCAAGTCTTTAACTGGTTAAACTGACGACATGATTCGTTCTTTTATTAAATCCTTTAGCTGTGCGACTGTGTAGGTTCATATAGAACTCACGGGAGATAAAAATAACCCTAGAGTGCGTCTAAAAACAATCCAAAGTTACTGTTTACGGGAGCTCTACAAAACAGGTCTTGCAACCTAGGCTGCAAAAGAAAAAAGTGAATGGGACATGCGCGGAGAGCACGCCACCTAGCGGACGATCCAGGGGACCGATCAAGGGAGATAATTTAGTTTGCAGTGGATCTCCAGGTGGAGGAATATGGCATTAAGTAACAACGGGTGACGTTTTAAGACATAAACATAATTGTTTCTTAATGTAACGGCAAGAGAAAATATATGTACACAATATGTGAAAGTTTGATTGCATTATGATTATAGTTATGACATGAAATTGAAATCTGCAGCATGCGCTAAATCGCGAAAAAAAAGGTCTAAAATTTGAACACACATTTAGACACGAAGAACCCCTTGGACCAAAATTCCATTCAACCTGGTGATGTGCGTTGGCATTATATCTCCACTGCTGGAAAATCGTTTTGACCCAAGGGGCCCCTCATGTCTAAATGTGTGTCCAAATGAATCGATTTAGACCCTTTTTTCACGAAATAGCACATACTGCGGATTTCATTTTCATGTCAAAGCTATTATCATAACGCAATAGAGCTGGAACTTTCACATATTGTGTACATATATACTCCCGTTACATTAAAAAACATCAATTTTTAAGACATTTTTTTTTTATTTCAACTGCACCATGTGTAGGCCAAAATGCCGCCTTATCGTACCACCACCTTTAAAATTTGCATTCTGCAATTGGGGGAGATTAAATGTTAATGGAGTGACTGAAGCACTAAAGCATTTACCGAATCACTGTTGGTCATGTTGGAAGACACGACCATTATTCTATCCCCTCCAGAAATGCCTCAAATACATGTATATTATTACATCAATCATGTTAGTGGTAACCATTTCACATTATCCCAGTGTCCTATCAATGTGGGTTATATAGGTATTCAACTTTTAGACTGTTAATTGTAGACCTGATTTGACCTTTACCTTTCCCCATATGCTTCAACTGTCGCCTGAGCTCACTGTCAGCCTCAGTTGCTCCGTTCTCTAACTTCTGAGTGAATGGGAAGGCTTCTAGTGTGTCCTGGTTATCTCTGCCATACCCCTCTGTACAGGGGAAACAAGATACATGTATTTTACTTTAGCCCTCCATGTATGACTCCTACACAGGATTGAAGTGCTCTAGCTTTAAGCAAACAGCCACATACACATGAGCAGTGTGACTAACGTCACAGGACCTACGAAGTACAGTAGGCATTAGGACTCGAACACGAACTGAACTCTTGGAAATCCCCACCCCCAGTTGAAATCTTGCCTATATTAAGATGGGCACTGATTTTCATCATAAATCACCAGAAATTTCCATCAAAAATAGGTCAGCTCAGAACTTGTTGGTAACAGTCTCCTAATGCGCCTTCGTTCCAAAATAAATAACGATCACCGATTTAGTTTTACATTTTTTTTTAAGGAAACAGATTGAATAATATAAATTCACTAGATTTCAAGCTTTACGTGTGAAAATACATCTACATCTCTTTAGTGGTTTTTAGTGCCCTTGTCCAGGATCAAAACAACTTTTTAAATCACATTATTTTCCCAACAATACACCAATTTTTTATATATAGTACTATAGTATAGAAAGGTAGCATTTATGTAGTTTACGGTAATTCAACTCGAGACCAACACCTTTTATGCACAAGATAATAATGATTCTATGTGATTTTCCTGAGCATAACCGGTACAAAGACGAATAAATAGCGTCTCTACATCACGTTGTTATTTAGATATATGAGACAACACATTTTGGGTATCGGCAATCTGATGAATGTACTATTCCGGTTTCCTTGTTTCACATTATATTCTATGGCAGTTGATCGTTGATTTTCTTTATGATAACGTTAAACCACCTCAGCTTCGTTGTGCAAACAGCGCTGAATTTTTGAGGGTATATGCAGTAGGGTATTTTTAGCCGGAGTGTAACTGATAGGCCTACTCATTAAATGCGATAAAACGCTGGAGCAAACGGACCACAGTTTTCTTGGCAATGATGACATACATAGTTTGGATGTGAAACAGGATAGCCTACACGTTACAGGCTACAGCTTACATATATATAACAATATACTGAAGTGTTAATTATAAATCTAATTTTAATCAGAATTATTTCAGATCAGAACTTGCTGGTAACAAATGCCCTAATGCACGTTCATGCCAAAAATCAAGGTTCTAATGTCAACGGTTCTCCTTATTTTGCCGACGAAAGGATTCGGATGGACTGACTCACTCACTCATTACCGGACAATTTGCGATCTGTAGCCTACTTCGTAGGAATAACATGGTTCTGTGGGTCATTGCTTCATTTATGATAGCGCATAGTTTGTCAGTATTTTGATGATTCTTTTAACTTTCATATTGGAAAGATAGTCTTGGATCATTCAAAATTGATCTGAGATCTAACAATACATTGAAATGAAAACATTATCAGTTAGCCGAAATACTTAATTCTCAGGGTGATTTACACCCAGGTGATCATTCCCTTTTCAAACTTTCATTACAATACAAATATCTAGCCTAGTCATTATACGTGTCATAGAAGGATATCATTAGAAGGTGGTAGGTTCCCTCTTTACTATACATGACCAAAAATGACCAAAACAACCGCCTGTTTTCCATTTGTAATTTCTGCTGTGGAAACACTAAATTTCACTTCTAGTGGTCACCTAATTCCATGGGTTCCAACTTCCACCTGCTACTTCAAGACTTAGTGACACCCCTGAAGACCCTCCAAATTCTAATCCCCTAATTACCCCAGAAATGTACCTGTAAAGTTCTCAATCTGATCATCAGGTATAGGTGGGAGAGGGGCCATAGCCTTAGTGGGGGTTGGACTCTCTTCTACAGGCCGGCTCTCATTGGATCGACTCTCTTCTGATGACCTAGTTCTGGTCTCTTCCGTTGACCTAGTTCTGGTTTCTTCTGTTGACCTAGTTCTTGTATGGGAACGACGCTGTGCCCTGGTTCGGGATGAGGGCGATGAAACCTGAGCAGGTTCAAATGCTGATGAGTTCATGCGATCTGTGGAGAGTGAGGGATAGAGAATAAACAATTACATGTATTATACATAAACCTCTATGGCACAATTTCTACCTTGGTTATAACATGATGATACAACAGAGAAAGTAGTTTATTTCGTTAGTAACTAATCCATCGAGTCTCATGATACTGAGGCAGATCTTAATGGAATTGACCAGCCAGGCTTTCTGAGCACTCTTCCCCTATCACAGCCTGGATAACTGTTCACACTACAAGTCTCAAAGTTGATGGTCAAAGATTTTCCCATCAAAGGTTTTCAGATATTTCTCTTCCTATGTTCTATGAGTGAAATAATGATAAAAAATATACGTCTATCTACTTTAATTGGTTTCATTTAAAGTATTGCGATGGTCTAGTGGTTAGAGCATCCACCTCACAAGCAGGATGTCGTGAGATTGATCCCAGCCAGAATCATACCTAAGAGTAATAACAAGAGCCTTATTGGGATTCAATATATATGTACACCAAAGCACCCCTCTGACTGCAGAAAGTAAAACTTCGGAGACACAAATTTCAGGAGCCTATATAGCTATGATCCTTCATAAACTATGGTAAAAATTGAATTTGACACAGAAAAAGATGCCTTGGTCATCTTTTATAAACTTGGTCTGAATGTGGAAAAGCTATAGTTATAATCCTATAATAGTAATTAGGCCATAGTCCAGATATTATCTTAAACATATTGCATTAAATAGAATTTGATCACGATGAAATAGGTCCTGGTCAAACTTGTATATGCTTGTAGCCCACCATAGGTGACATATGTAATAATATGGATTTGGAAAGCCTAGCTAGTAGAACCTTTTAAAATATATCACATTCACTAGAATCTGACCTTCATAAAATAGGTCCAGGTTGTTCAACTTGAAGGCTTCTAGTCAATCACCAGTTGCCCGGCCACGATCCCTCCAGATATTGCAAAAACTAGAACTTGACCTTGATCAATTAGGTCAAGGTCAGTCAAATTGGTAAGGTTTCTAGTCAATCACCAGTTGCATATGTAGTATGAATTTGGTGAGCATAGATGAAATCCTTCAAAATATATTCCCAATACTAGAATTTGACCATCATAAAATAGGCAATCCCGGTATATGTTATATGGATTTGGAAAGACTGACAATAATCCTTCAAGAAATATTGTGTTGATAACCAAAATGGACAGGCAGACAGATGGACCATGCAGACAATACCCTTTGGCCAAGGGGTAAAAAAGAATAGAGGCCTCTTCTTTGCCATCACAATCAACATCTCTGAACTATATTATAGCATAAGTGAGTGAGTGAGTAGGATTTAACGTCGTTTTCAACATTGTTTCAGTCATATCACGACGGTGCCTACATGTGCCAGAACACGAGAGTGTTCACAGTTCCTATTATTCTGGACACTGAATAGCCCAGCCAGTACAGCACCCGGTCACCCATCCAAGTATTGACCGAGCTCAACGCTGCTTAACTTCGGTGATCTGACGAGAACCGGTGTGCCCAACGTGATGCGCATAAACATGACAATTATCAGTGATTTACTATTGCCGGGCACAATGACCTTGAGCTTTGAAAAAGATGGGTTCTTCCTTGCCCCTTGGGTAAGGTATACCTCAAGTTTGGTACTAATCCATGACCTGGTACAGCAGATATCACACAGACATGAAAAGTTAATGGATGGATAGATGGGATGATATGACAAATGGTTATACAAAACTTGCTGTTGCAATATATGACTTTGCCTCATGACGGGCATATAAAAAGGTAGGCATTGGAAATGCTCCGTCGCATTTTGGCTCACTGTCGTGATATGACTGAAAATTGTTCAAAGTGACATTAAATCCTATTCACTCACTCTCTTCATCTGAAGTATTTTGTCCGCTAGCTGCTTTGAAAATTGTTGGAACCCAATCCCAGTTGAATTCAGATTTGAAATCCATCATCGCTTATCTTCCCTTGATGGTGATGTTACATCAAATCAGCTGCCTGAAGACTGATGTCTGACTAGCAACCTGTAACCATCTCGGTCATCTATACGCGGTAAGACTGACCCTGGGATCGTGTGTATCCATTTTCAGCCTACTTTCGGCAACTGGAAGAGGAAATTTCCAGAAATCAATATCACCTGTCTTCACGTAACTCGCCATTTTCGAGTCCTGTGATGTCCTACTTGTTCAAAATTACAGATCCACCACACCTCTTGTATGATACGAAAGTTATTCATACCTAAATATTTTGTAAGCCCAGTCAATATCTGTTTCAGCAGTGGTATGAAAGCCTGTAATTTATCAGATTTAACGAGTCTGCTCTCTGCCGGATGAAGGCCGAACAGAATCCGGTAATATACCGGATATCGCTCCGCGATAATGGAGACACACGATTCGCAAGCCATCTTGATGGCGAAATATAGGCAAATGGTCTGACTAGGTAATCAGAGGTGACATCACAAGCTAACATTAAACAGGGACAGATAATAACTATACCATGCAAGTTTCAATGACATTCCCTTCTTTAGTTTCCGAGATATGGTGAAGACAAAAACAGAGTTAATAGACAGATGTCAGGGGTTGAAATGTTTTGAAAAAGTTACTTGCCACCTGTGGGAAGTGAAAATTAATATTACATGCCGCTAAATAATTTTACATGTACATAAAATGGACATCCAATCTGTTTTAAAGTCTAGCCATGATCATTTGTCCATCCAGCTTTCAGCAAAATTACGTCTTGTTTTTTCTTAGCATCTGCACCAGTATTATCCACACTATCCACCGCTGGAGAATTGCCATTGTTCTGCTCTGTCGCTTCATCTGTCAAACTGTCATGATCAACATAATAATACACGAAAATGCAACCTAATCGATTTTAATTTAACTTTACTGAAAAATAATGTTGAAAACAACGAAAATAAAGTATAATGTCAAGATAACACTCAAACTAATCTAGTGAGTCTACTCGCCACATGAGGCAGGTGGTTTTTGTTTTTACTTGTCACACAGCAAAATCACTTGCTGGTGGCAGGCAGGTGACATTTCAATGCCTGAATGTAAATGGCCATAAAAATACTCCTTAGTCCATAGGGCTGAGGAGTAAAAAGTCTCCCACACTAGTCATTTTGTTTTATATCTAAATATGGCCAAGGTTGAGATACCAGTGCACTTTTCAAAAGCTACAGGAAACAAAATACTCCAAATAAAACACCAAAAGAAGTTGATAGGCTGGTATTTCCACTATCAACTATCCCCATGAAGATTATAAAGCGGAAAATATAGAAATCTTTGTATTTCACCTATATTGGAAATGATTGATAGCCATCAGTATTACCTCTTTCTAGAGTCTTCATAAAGTCGTCATTCTGTCGTAATTCCTCGAGGAACTCGCTGTTCTGCAACATGATAGCCATACGCTCATCTTCTAAGTACTGGGCCATCTCAGGATCGTGCTCGGAAGGAGTGGACCGACGACGTCGCTCATTCTCTCTCAATTTACGCTGTAACATACTGCTGCTAATCTCATGAGGGGCCACATTAACCTATAAGATCAACAAAGATAACCCTGGTAACAGTTATTACAGATAACATTATCACACTTACATGTACTAGTCTCACAAGAATTTCATATTTTAGAAAGATAAAAAAAATATATCATCAGGTGAAAGGCCATGAAACATTTTTATTTGGTCCCATTAAGTTGCGGTTGAAATACAATGCAAGTACCTAGATGTATGGAATAATGTTTATTTTTACCTGAAATACAAAAGGTAGCTGTGGTTCACAGATGATTCTCATTATGGTTCATCTTCATATCTTTACAGATAAAATGATGTGCTTGATCTCAAAATCAGTGATTTTATGTAGGGAGGTTATTTGTGAATCATGAGCCGTACCTGTGACCGTTGTTGTGCAGGCATACTCTGACTCCTGCCCAATGGACGAGAAGATCGATGATGGCTGTGTGAACTTGGCGGACATGTTGGATTTAACCGTAGAAAATCATCTGGCAAATTGCCTAGTAATGGTGGATTCCACTTGCGCTGGGTGACTCTCCTGTTTAGGGGACTTTGCTGTGGAGGTGGCGAGTCCTCGAGCAGAGTCTTTGGGGAGGTGGCATCACTGGCAACTGTGGCTAAGGTACTGGCAAAAGTCCCAATGTCTAAATCTAACAGATTTGGAGCAGTGTTTTGTCTCCCCTTGGAAGAGAGTCTGGGTTTGCCAGTAGGGGGTGTTTTACCCAAGCCATTAGAAGGAGGCTGTGCTCTGATAGCCTCAGAATATGGTGGAGGGTCATCCGAGGATGCGGCACCCTTTGACTGTACGACTGATGAAGGGGAGGGACTTGATTTGCTCTTGACAGTCGTCTGAATAATATTAAAGTACAGGTAATAATATATATTATTAGCTGTATATACAGAGCACCACACAAGGCAAACTCGTAGCTGGTTTAAATCTTCATGAAATGACAAATTGAAGATAGAGCACTCAGCAACCTGTAACCATATGGGTCATCTACACGCGGTAAGACTGACCCTGGGATCGTGTCACTGTGTATCCATTTTCAGCCTACTTTTGGCAACTATAACGGGGATTCCCCCGAAAACAACACCACGTGAGATCGTCAGCCAAATCAGCTAAACTCTACCGGACGTAATCCCGCCATTTTTGAGTCATGTCCTGTTCAAAAGTACAGATCTACAACACCTCTTTGATGATACGGAAGTTATTCATATCTGTATCTCTTGTAAGCCCAGATAATATAAGTTTCAGAAGTAGTACATGTATGAAAAATCTGTAATTTATCCGATTTCTCGAGCCTGTTCTCCGCCGGATGAAGGCCGAACAGTATACGGTAAAGTATCAGATATCGCTCCGCGATAATGGCGACACACAATTCGCAAGCCATCTTATGGATGGCGAAGTGTACGCAAATGAGCACTCAGTGGACTTGTCATACCTATTAGAATCGAAAAAGTTACAAGTGCTGGAAAATAATATTTGTACAAAGTATTACTTAATATAACAGGGGATGTCTAAACGGATGAGAAAAATGATGAAATCTTATCCAGAATTGATCAACTTATAAGTTCCATCTCCAGAATGATCCATCTCCATCTCCAGTTTGTTCATTTCATTTTTTAATTTCATATTTTAAGCATAATGTATGACATTTGCAAATCTGTATGTACATGTAATGAAGATTAGTTTTCAGATGGAGTTTTACCCCCTTTGACTTGAATGCATGAACATGTTGTTCACCACCTTAGTGACTGTGTGTGACCCATTCTAATCACCGACTCACTTGTGTCCCTCATAAATTTGATGCAGCTAGAATTGTACTTCCAGACTACCATTTGTATAATGTACTCCGTGAACTCAGTGCATATTCAGTGTGACTATGGTACTCTCCTGTGAAAGTGTTACTGTGAGGCTTGAATTGTTCATCGACTCGACTCGATATGACAGACACCATTCTCACAAATGGCCTCGGCAAAACTCTTAGAAATGTTATGAAAATAACTCACTAATTAAATCAAGTTAAAATTTGCTGAGGTAAAATGCTATAATTACAGCATTCACCTTGACAACTGTCGAATGTCGTGGCTATTTATGGTAATTCTCCTATTAATTCGATCACAGGAAGTGAAATTTCCCACCGAAAAAATCAGGGAATGATCCAATTTATTAAAACATGGAGTTGTCAAAGTGGTCCAAATTCATGCAAATAATCCATTATTTCTTAGTTATTTTAATGATTTTAGAGGGTGATTAAAGTTATTAGAACAATGGATTGAATTGGGGGTGATTGAATTTTAATAGCGCAATTGAATTATTAGACAAATTTCATAATCTAACTTGTCAATCATCATATGACAGCATCACCGAGATGTGATCAAATTTACTCACTGACTTGGTGTGATTTAAGTTAATCACTGTGTGACTATCACTCACTGATTTGATGCGACTGTGTACTTACTGACTCCATATGACTGGCACTGGCCTGATGAGTCCCATCCACCTCTTCTTCATCATTGTCTATATTCATGGTCAGTAACTGATCAATAGTCGCATCCACTGCTCCGTTGTTTGCCCGCAACACTGCCTCAATTATCTCCTCATCCATATCAGGGAACATATGTTGAAAATCCGCCATAGCTTGATAAAAGTCCAGTTGGCGTGTTGGACGTGTTTCCGCACGTTTCGATGCCATATTGTTTGGGACGTAATCGTTTTCTGACCTCATTGCCATACAGATTATTCTATAATTATCTGCTGGCTCTTAGTCCATGTATATTTCACATTGAAGTATGAAATGACGTGTTCCCACATATTCCAAAACTCTTTACTCGATAAAACCAGGAAACAAATCAATCACCCAGGTAGATACCTTCTTGAATATAATGCAACTCAAAAAATAGTTTTACAGACAGCTGTAAACTCGTCTTTGTTCACATGATAAAATCAGGATCATAATACCAGGTCTGGTCTGAAGTGTTATCGACAAAAAGTCCAGCAGCAGTTTGTAACAGACCTTTAAACATTCTTCTCTTTACCCTGCTACAGTTATCAGTACCTGAAATAGATTTGAAAATTAAATGTTGGAAAAGGCATTTGGAAATTTCATGTAATATTATTCCATACATACATTGTACATTGTGTTAGCCAGATATTAAAACCAGAATGGTCAAATTCCAAATTTTATGTTAATTTTCCTGAAAACAAGAAGTTTAGCTGCTGTCTGGTATTCCTGCATGTACCGGTATCTCTTTCAAGTTGAATTTGCTGAACTAAGGCATGTAAACTTTGAACAGAGTGATGAAGGAACACCTGGACATGTACCTCTCATGGTGGCTAACAACATGAATACATGTATATGTACTGTAATAGATACTTGTAACTTTTAGCATGTTGTGATGCCAGTTATAATATTTATTGTGTTGTACATGTATATGGCTTCAACAGGTAGATATTTCATAGAAGCTATTGTCTGAGGCCACTGTTAATTAATTGTTTGTTTCTCGTAACCTTGCTTGTAGAAATACACATGCTGAGTGCGATAATTATTAACTTAAAAACCAATTGTATACAAATATGAAGAAAATGAGCAAGTTTTCCTCATGAAAATGTAAATCCCTCATGGATTTTAATTATTTGCCCTCCAAATATAGATGAGGGCTGGTTACGGGGAAACGAACCATTAATTATTAGTGGCCTGAGCCTAAGTGCCATTGAAAAGGCTCAAGTCTAGACACCCTGTTGTCCCCAGACTTGGCTATTGTATGCATTGTCTCATGATCCTTACAGGTAGTATGAACCCATCAACAAGTTCAAGTTCAAATTCAAGTAAATTTTATTTGAAGACGAGGGAACATTAGCTCTGGAGAGCTATTGGTCGTCTACAACTCAAAACTACATGTTAACAGTCCTGTACATTCATATTTCTGAGTAGTTATGTCTACAATATATAGTTAGACTGATACACAAGCTAGACTAGTACATCAGTTTATGAATAATTTTCAAGTTATTTTCACAATTTGCACATGACATCATTTACGATACTGTACCAGTAGTACTTTGAGTCATAGAGATGAACCCCAACAGGAACAAAAGCTTGCAAGTACCTGGTACAATAGACTGATAGAGCATGACAGTACATCACATCCTCATCATCAGTAATCACCCACATATGTGCCCTACACTGGATAGGTGAACCCCCATTCTTAGACACTGACATGCTGGTCTGTATTGAGTAAATATGGGTCAAATATGTCAGTCATTGTCAGTGAGCATGGTGAAGATGTCAGTGTAATCTGAATCATAATATTAATATGTTTGATAAGTATGCTGAACATGTCATCACTGACTCATCTGGTATGATCATTCTGATAAGATCTTCTGGGAACAACCCTGACATTGCGATATATAATCTTTGTGGTGGAGATAATATAAGCACTTAAAGTAACATCTCAAATCATTCAATCAGACACTCTCACACCAACTTATAATAATGAATGTTGTCATAACTACATGTAGGCCCATGGGCATATATAGAAAGGTGGTTCAGAGGATAAATGCTGTTGCTTGATTTGAGGGTTGGGACAGATTCCATCCATCGCAAGTGAACTTTCCTTTGCATAATCTAGAATTTATTGCACTGTACTTCTATTTGTAAATTAGTATTTTGTAATTTATGGCTCACAGGAAAAATAGTTTTTGACTCATTGTAATACCCGAGTATCATTTTCAGAGACCATCGATTGACTGGCTGCAATAATGGAGATAGTAAAACTCAAAAGAATAGCTGCTTCCTGAGCAGCAAATTTCTTTCCCAGAGTTTCAATTGTCAGATAGTATTATTTCTAAGTTTAAGTTCAACTGATTCATTAATTCCAGTTGAAAAGAAAATATTAATAATAATTATTTTAATGTTTCTGTCTTAAGTTGAAGTACAACTAGTTCACTAACCACTGATAAGTTTTTGCTTAGATTTTTATTAAATTTAGTTCGGTAGAGTTGTGTTAACATCACAGGGTGGCTATCTTTTGTCCCGTCTGTCACGCTGGAAATGACCATGTTACATTGGTATCATGGGTTAATTTGGTATGTTACATTGGTATCACAGGTTTTGATTATCGTAGGCCATCCACAATATTATTTGTGTTTGCCAAAACAATCTTGATAAACATTGGGTAGGTACATGTAGGTAAGTACCGTAGATTCCAAATTGTTGGGGGGGGTTTTTTGGTATTTTTTTTTTTGCTCATAAAGCAATGAAAATCCTTTGGTACAGATTTAAACAATAAACTAGAGCCTTAGGCACTGAAACGGGGCTATTTAAATGTAAAATAGGCTGTTGGAATAACTCCACTAACTCTTTGATGTTCCATCTCATGGCGAAGAGCCATACTTGTGGTCTCACACATTCCTCTCAACAAGGATCTCTAGTGCAATAGTGTAATTGTACACATATATATATTTTTTAAAAAACGCTGGGACAGACATTTATTATGAAACCAACCTGATGAAATGATAAAATAATGTCTTCACTGCATGTTACCAATATTTGTTAAAATTTTCACTTTTTTCAGATAATCGAAAGCATATCCTTCAGCAGGATAACAATACGAAGCTGCGCATCTGAAAACCCCTCGGCTCTGGGTACATTCATAATGTATTCAATTTGAACCAAGATGTCAGAAACACCAAGCAGTCAAGTCACAAATATACAGATTATCAAAAAATTTGCAATTAGGAATGACCCCCAAGGTTTCCGTCCAATCAGAGAAACCGGTTTTCATTACATAAGTTTCTTGATGCATCAATGATGTATACCAAATTTTACATCGAGCATTTAAACGGTATCAGAGATAGAGATCATTAATGATTTCGCATAAATTAAAGATGGCCGCTCATCCTTCCCGCCACTCAGAGGAACTGATGTGGTTATTAATTGAAAGTCTCTTGATACATTGATGCTGTATACCAAGTTTCGTATAGAACACTGAAATGGTATCAGAGATATACATCATTAAAGATTTTGCATAAATTAAAGATGGCCACCAAGGTTTCCGCCCAATCAGAGAAACCAGAACTGTCATTTGTCGTAAGTCTCTTGATGCATCGATGATGTATACCAAATTTTACATTGAGCACTTGAACGGTATCAGAGAACGAGATCATTAATGATTTTGCATAAATTAAAGATGGCCGCCCATCCTTCTCTCCACTCAGAGGAACTGATGTGGTTATTCATTGCAAGTCTCTTGATACATCGATGCTGTATACCAAGTTTGGTATAGAACACTTAAATGATATCAGAGATAAATATCATTAAAGTTTTTGCATAAATTAAAGATGGCCGCCAAGGTTTTCAGTCAATCAGGTCCCGATTTAAAGTATCTGTATGCATCGATGATGTATACCAACTTTCATATAAAACAACTGAATGGTAACAGAGATATGTATCATTATCGATTTTGCATAAATTAAAGATGGCCGCCAAGGTTTCCAGCTAATCAGAAAAGCCGGTTTGGTAATTCATTGAAAGTTGCTTGATGTATCGATGATGTATACCAACTTTCGTATTGAACAGTTGAATGGTTTCCGAGATATGGATCATTATCCATTTTGCATAAAATTAAAGATGGCCGCCAAGGTTTCCACCCAATCAGGTCCCAATTCAATAGGCTTCTGGTCCTTGACCAGGTAAATAAGCATACCAAATTTGGAATTCTTCAGTGGAACCGTTTTCCGTCTATCTTGCTCACATACTGACATACGAACATACGGACGTACAAGACGACAATACCCCATGGCCAAAATTGACCGAGGGGTAAAAATGAGTATTGAGATACAATGTAAAATCCTCATGGTTAGATGGACTGGAGCTATGCTGGGATGCATCCTCTCATGGCATCATATTGTTTCATGTACCTCCTCCCTAGTATATTACAGTTCTATTTGGTTATCTCCCCTGTCACCTTACAGCTTAAAAACTGTGATATGCAGAGCTCTTTCTGTAGATCAGGGGGAAATGCTTGCAATATTCCATGAATATTTCAGAAGTAGAATGGAAAGAAAACATTTCTGAATACAGGGAAATTATTACGTAAATGATTTGACGACCACTGGATTTTAGAAACTTACTATAAAAAGATAATGCAGAGGGTCTTGAGGGGTAAGCTTAAATGGCGAAAACACACATATTTCATGAAAATGTAAATGAGTACAGGCAAAGTGAAATATCCCATTGTTTTCTACAATGAATTACACTTATACTGGTATTATTTAATACTAAATTACTGCCCAAACACGCTTTCTAATGAGAATGAGTTAGTCCCACAAAATCCCTCAACATGCGCCTCTCAAAATCTGTGGTTTAGCAGACGACATTTTGAGCACGAAAGTAGTGCCACTGGAAAATGAACGAAAACACGCATAAAATTAGATAAATGGAAATGTAACTTAAACATATCAGACCTGCAACTATACGCGAACATTAAAAACACAGAAACCTGGACACTCTAAAGAAGGAAGTTTCAGACCTCTTCCTTGTCGTGTAAGAACTCTATCTTTTGCTGTGTTAGCAAGACACAGAGCTGGTGCTCAATTTTTTCTGACTACAAGACAGGACCATTAGTCCCTACGGGCCTACATCGCCCCGTGAAAATAATAATTCTGCCAACTCAAATTTGTCTTAAATCATGAAATACATGGGAACATGGAGGTAGGGTTACAGGAACATAGAATTGAATATGAATGGCCTGGGTTAATCCAATTCATGTAAGAATGTGGAGGGAGAGAAGACATTCAGTTCAGCATGTGACATTAATGTTTCAGTTGTGAATGAAGAAGGGATGCGTGATAGGAGTGATGGCTTACATTTCCTGATGAAGACTGGACATGTACCCTGTTTACCCACAATAAATCTCTCAAAGTTGCCTGGTAGTGATACCTCCATCCATCTACATAGATCTCATCACATGTAGGTACACAATCACACTCACAAAATAAACTGTATGTCCCAGTCCCACCTGTACCATGTATGAGGATACACAGAGTATGACTGTTCATTCATGCTACAAGGGATTGGTAGTCCGGACCTTTAGGTCAGGCTCCAGGCTATACATGTATCATGCATTATGTGTACAGTGTAACATGGTTGAACACCAGCACATCCAAAGTTCAAAGGAAGTATGGGGTATAAAATGTATAACAACATCCTGTCAGCAGTTACTTAGCCTGGTTTAGTGTATCAAAATCTGCTGCTAGGACAGGAGGAGGCCTGGCCTCATCTCTCGGGAGGGGGTAAAAGTATATACATTAGGCCAGGCATAATAATATGTGTGGTTTCAGGTAACGAGTTTCATCTATGGATCAGGAGATGGGTATATAGATGAAGAGGAATCGAATCGGGTTACCTCCCCTCAACCCTATTTGAAAGCATGGGTTGATTTAGCCACATATATGCAACTCAGTGTATGTAGCCATGACAAGTTGCACAACCTTATTAGTACAGGCATCAGCATCGTCCTTTTCTTCGTGGCCAAACATGACAAAAATGTACAATTGAATACTGTAGTGTATGGCATTTAACGTGTTGTAAACATGTCAAATATATTTCTCTCCCCTGGCTCATTCCTGCAGCGCAAGTAGATGTAAATAGCTCCAAGTCAAGTCACTATCTTCTGATCACGTTCGAATGTTGAAAATGGCACAAGTACAAGAAAGGCATGCACCGCTTCAAAACGGAAATAAACACACACTTTACGATATATCGTAACAAGAGCCCAAGGGGCTTCAATATACGCCTGTATATCTGGAATTACATCGATCCAAATTTCAAGGTTGTTTAATAGCCTTGATTCCAATTGGTAGCTAGCAATCCAGAGAAAGGTCTATAATTTTGTGCTTCTGAGAATGTAACATATATCACATCTTATATTGAATGATAAACTTGGTAACTAGTTGACCTTGAAGCAAGAGCCGAGAGCTCACATATCCCACACTGAAACCGATGAAGTTTATGGAGGACCCCTCTCCCCATTGAATTAGTAAATGTATGGTTTTTATGTCACAACAGTTTAACTAAATGTAGCTGTTTCAAACATGGGAGATAACTCCACAGGACAAATGCCATATACATGTAGGGGAGAGAACTCTGAATATTCCAACCTAACACATATAATCAGCTAAACTTGATTCAGTTTTGGGGGACTGTGACCACGACCTTTGACAAATTGATCTCAAAATGTATGACTCCTCTTTGCCATGCGAGTAAGGTATACTCAAAGTTTGGTACCAATCATACCTTGAAACTAGAGATATCACATGGACAGCAAGTGTTAATGGATGAATGGACAGAACGCAACATCGCATTACACGACCTCGTCTTCGACAGGCATATGAAAATGTGACTTTTAATGATTTCTTGATTTTGGGGTAACAGTGACCTTGACATTTGACCCACATTTTGGTACATGTATGTAACACATCATGTCCCTCTAATCTATCTACTGGCAGAAAAAAAGTTATTTTTGATGATTTCCTGATTTTGGGGTCACAGTGACCTTGACATTTGACCTGACCTAAATTTTGGTACACGACACATCGTCTTCCCTCAATGTATCAATGGACACAAAAAAATCTGATTTTTATGAATTTCATGATTTTGGGGGTCACAGCGAGCTTGATGTTCGGCCTTGACCTACATTTTGGTACGTGACACATCATGTCCCCGTAATGTATCTACTGATACAAAAATTTTTTTAAAGATTTCTTGATTCTGAGGTCACAGTGACCTTGACTATTGACCTTGACCTAAATTTTGGTACATGACAAACCGTCTCCCCGTAATTTCTCAACGGACACAAAAAAATCATGATTTTTTTACAATTCCACGATTTTGGGGTCACAGTGACCTTGACCTTTGACCTTGACCTACATTTTGGTATGTGACACATCGTGTCCCCCTAATGTATCTACTGACACAAAAAAGTTATTTTTAATAATTTCTTGATGTTGGGGTCACAGTGACCTTTGACCTTGACCTAATTTTTGGAATGCGACACTTCATTTCCCCCTATTGAATCCACTCACAAAAAATTTGTATGTTTTAATGATTTCCTGATTTTTAGGTCACACGGACCTTTGACCTTGATTCTGGGGTCACAGTGACCTTGACTTTCACCTGGATCTAAATTTTGGTACATGACAAAAAGGCTCCCCATAATTTCTCAATGGACTCAAAAAATCATGATTTTTAACAATTTCACGATTTTGGGGTCACAGTGACCTTGACCTTTGATCTTGACCTACATTTTGGTAGGTGACACATAGTGTCCCCCGGATTTACCTACTGACACAAAACAAATGTTATTTTTAATAATTTCCTGATTTTGGGGTCAGTGACCTTTGACCTTCGACCTATTTTTTTGGTATGTGACACTTCATTTCCTCCTATTGAATCCACTCACAAAAATTAGAAATTATTAATGATTTCCTGATTTTTCAGTCACACTGACCTTTGACCTCTGACCTCGACCTACATTTGGGATGCAACACATCATTCCCCCCTAGGGCATCCACTCACCAAAAATTAGAACTGTAGATAGAAAACTGTTAATGATCAATGATATCCTGATTTTAGACAACTGTGACCTTTGACCTCTGACCTCGACCTCAACTTTGGTACGCGACACATCGTCTCCACCTAGCGTATCCACTCACAAAAATTTGCAACTGTGGATAGAAAACGTTCACAGATATAGACCGGACACGAGCACTTCAGTGATTTCCTGTTTTTTAGGCCAGTGACCTTTGACCTCTGACCTCGACCTTCATTTTGGTACGCGACACATCGTCTACCCGTAGGGTATCCACTCACCAAAAATTGGAACTGTAGATAGGAAACTGTCCCAGATATAGACCGGACACGAGAACCGGACAGACGGACAGATGGACGGAAACCGCCATCACATAATACTTCCGCCTTTTTGGCGGGCGTATAAAAAGTAGGCGTCATCAGCTGTCAGGTAACCAAGATGGATTCGTGTTACGACGTGCGTTAGGCCCCGCCTACTGCCTGATGATGCCTTCTTTTTTACGACATATAGTAAAGTGTGCGTTTATATCCGTTTTGAAGCGATGCATGCGCAAGGGAGCCTTTCTTGTGGATCGTGATCGGAAGATAGTGACTTGACTTGGTGCTATTTACGTCTACTTGTGCTGCAGGAATGAGCCAGATATGTGTCGGGGGAGAGAAGTATATTTGACATGTTTACAGCATGTTAAATGCATATATTCAATTTTACATTTTTGTCATGTTTGACCACGAAGAAAAGGACCATATTATATTTTCATTTGTCATAACATGCATGATTATCAGTACATTTGACATAAGTTTGTGTCTATAGTGTACAACTTGAAAATCGATGGTTCATGCATCCGAGGTTCTGATTCAGTTTCAGAGCCATGCATATTACAGTGAAGCTGTGTAAACCAACCAAGCTTGACACCAGATTATAGTGCCGGCTTTGACAGGGTTCTGGTTTATCAAGGTTAAAATGAAAGCTCGTGTGAAACACGGGAGAAGAGCATTTCCCCGAATACATCTGTAACACATAAATTGGTACTCACAGGGTTTAGATCTCCCTAAAATGGGCACACCCTCTACATAATAAGTGTGGCAATATTTTTAAGAATGGGACAGAGGGTGGGTCATATACCTATGGAGGATGAGCAATTGGGAATCATTCCTGGTAGTAGCGCCTCTGAGAAGGGATTTATTTAATAAAGGGCGAAACCCAGTGTGAGGCAGTACAAAACTTAATTTTGTGTTTCACGGACCCGCCAACATTGAAAAATTGAATATCAGAATAAAAATAAAATTTCAAATTGCCTCTTTTATTTCTCTACGAAAGTTGGAACATTAAGATTTCAACTTTTTTTCACGGGGTGATTTAGTCCCGTAGGGACTAATGGTCCTGTATTGTAGTCAGGAAAAACTTGAGTGCATTTGGTATCGTTGCCAGGGTGACTGGTTGTTTATTTAACTGCTTTAGGCTTTGAGAGGAAGAGCAGAAGAAAAAAGTCCTCAAGTTATTCAGCTACTGCAGATAGTTTGGTCAACTATTTGGCTAGATTTTGTTTCACCTGGTCTATATTAGTGAAGTTAAATATTTTCTGCTATTCTTATATATGTTCATATGTCATTTTCACAGAGATTTCCTGCTTTAGAGCATCAATACAAAATGGATACTATTCAGAGATTGACTTAGAGAGTTTTCCTGAAAGGATGTCATAAATCACTGGTTGATAAAAACTTTATTTAGAACACTTAACAAATACAGAAGAAAATAGTTTAAGGCAGACTTATCATATGTTGGCAAAAAATTCTAATTTTCTAGGCTTCTATTCTTGCAGAAATTGTATACACGGTATGTAATTTGAGGACAAACATACAAACATCCCCTCCACCAGACCCTCTATACCATTTAGAGTAATAGACACATGCATGACCTAGGTCAATGGCTTGGTTCACTTAGCTGATAGGGTCAATTGATAGGGTCAAACTTCAAGTCATCTTTAGATAGCATGCAGTGATCTAGATCTACATGTACAAGTCCAGCGTTCGAAATGGCGGCCTGCTATTGGCTAAAAGCAGGCCAAAATTTTGACAAAGCAGGCGATGTGGAAAATGACCTGCTAAGAAAAAAAATCTCGACCGAAAGTAGCAGGCCATAATTTTCCTGGCCATTCCTTAGTTTCCTACCTATATATAATTTTGTTTCCGTTGCACACAATGTAAATTGAATTCTTCGTGGGCGATATCATCGTACAAATACTCCACTAAAAAAATAAAATCTGCAGAACAAGGCAGCGGTTGAAATAACGCCTGCCTACCTGCCGCCGCCGGCAAGTGAATTTTTCCCGTGACAAGTTGCAAAAAAAATCTATCTGTCGCATGCGGAAAGTAGGATTTCATCCAGCAAAAACGATAAAATGCGATCAATTTTCGTAAATACCTTTTAGGAGTCTAGATCTATCTGAAGCAACGGACAATCCAAGAAATAATCCATTGAAAATTTATTCCAAGCCGATCTTTGGCCATTGTTGTTGAATTTCTCTGTCAACATTTCCCGCGCCAATTTCACTTCCGGTTGCTGCGCGTCAATTCATGCGCGGTGGTCCGGTGCATGCAAAAGTCGGACCTGTTACGAAACGGAATCGGACTATCTGTTGTTTTTTTTCCAGTTGGTACCGATGGTAAATAATATTGTTGGCCTCTTTTCCTGGGCTTCTATTCACAAGCTGAAGTTTTTCTAAGCAGACATTTCAGGTAATTGATAATTCCAACGGGACTCTGGTGGCTGATTCTAATTTATTGCAATCAGCAATTTACAAGGGGAGACTTTTGATAAATATAAGTATATATAGTCCACATGATTCAGTCAACAAGGCTTTTGCAGTTCTAATTGCAGAAATTAGGGGAAATAGTTGTCTTTGACATAACAAAGTTGACATCAACTTTCCATTGGTGCTCAGTTTTAAAGAACATGTGTGCCAAATAAAAAAATTAATAATAATAAATATAAAAAACGCCCACCTCATTTTTAGTTGGACAGTCAGCAAAGTTTTAGTGGAGACAGTAATACCACATACATAAAACTTCTTTTTTATTGCAATGTCTTAAAGCAGTCAAATAATTAATAATTACAGAATTCAGCATCATCATAATTTCCTCCCAAGGAATTATTGGTGGATTTGCACATGTAGAAAAAAAAAATAGCTGTCCAACTTCATAAATAGCAGGTGATGTTAGATTTGACCTGCGATTTTTTTTTCGATGGAAAAAAATAGCAGGTCATCACAAATTTCCTAATTCGGACCCTGAAGTCTGCATACAACCATTGTCAGAATTTGTAACCTTCCAAACCAGGGGTGGCAGGAGGAGGTACATGTAAATAATATGATGCCATGAGAGGATACATCCCATTAGGATTTTACATTGTATCTCAATGTTCATTTTTGTCATTTACTGCTGAAGGGTATGCTTTCTATAATCTGAAAAAAGTAAAAATATTTCACAAATATTGGTAACATGCAGAGAAGACATTATTTATCATTTCATCAGGTTGGTTTCATAATAAATGTCTGTTCCATCGGTCACAAGTTATTTTTTTAAATATAGATATGTGTACAATTACACTAATGCGCTAGAGATCCTTATTGAGAGAAATGTGTGAGACTAGCAAATTGAACATGGACTGAACATCAAAGAGTTAGTGAAATTATTCCAACAGCCTATTTTACATTTAAATAGCCCCGTTTCAGTGCCTAAGGCTCTAGTTTCATTCCAGAGTAATCACAATCCCATGATGAGCTGTGTGCAGAAGAAGACGAGTCGAAACAGGTCTCCATAAGAGGATTTCTTTAGTGAACACGTTCAATACCTCTAAAGACACAGTCCAGGGCTTCGTGTTTGACGCGCGCGTGCGGGTGCGCACGTAAAATTATCTCTGCGTACACTATTTATCACGCGCGTAAATATTTATTTTACTTCTCAGTGGGATGGCTTAAAAATCCTCGATAATTAACACACCAGGGAGCAAAATTGCCAGTGGCGGTGGTGTTGTTTCGACCGGAAAGAATACCATGCTGATGAAAAAGGCGGAAGTGCACCAGATTTTGTGTCGCTAATACGACCTCATTGATTGGCTTAACGTGACTTGTCTGACCAATCATATTATGCGTTATTATGTGCAGCCTTCGTGAAAACGAGGTTGACACAAAATGGCCGAACAAACAACAGTTGCTGTTTCAACGTTCAATAAATGGAACACTGGGGGCCTAATCCGGTGCCATCCGACGGCAGATGGGAAGGTAGCCGACATTTGGTGTACTCTGTGTGCCAAGCACAGCGAGAAAATCATGAAGGACTCGAGATTCAAGGGCCAAATCAAAAAGGATGTTCAGCGATACATCACCGGGACAACACAGTGTTATGAGACATATATCGAGCCGTGGTCACCTCGCCGCTAAACAATACGAGGATCTACTAGAATCCACTACAAGCGCTAATGTCACCGATGATAACACTGAACAAGAGAATTACACTCAACCGAGGATTGATAATGTCTTACATACAGCATCGAGAGAGGCATATCGCAAACTGCTAAAAACAGCTTATTTATTGGCTGTTGATGGCTTACCTCTGTCGCATTTTAAAACATTGGTCAACGTCCAAAAGGCAAATGGCGTTAAACTACTCAACAAATGTGACAATAGTGATAGAGCCAGTGAACTGGTACAGTACATCGCAGATTCTATGCGTGAGAAAATCACCAACTTGGTGAAGTCTAGCAGTGCCTTCTCCTTGTTGTCCGATGGGTCTCAGGCCAGGAAGACGGGTAGTGAGAAAGAACTAATTTTGATTAGAGTTGTCAGAGATGGGAAACCAATATTTGTGTGCGCTGCGCTGCAAGACATAGACGAATATGGCAATGCCGATGCTGGAAACCTGAAGAAATCTATAGATGATGTTTTTCAAAACAACCCCAAACTGTGTATTGGAAGTGAGTACTACAAGAGCAGATTAGTTGGTATGACAAGTGACGGAGCGTCTGTAAACACAGGAATTTACACCGGCCTTCTAACAAGAATGACGGAGGATGATCGAGATTGGATGATTGGCATCCACTGTGTTTTACACAGGACTGAACTGGCTATTAAAGATTCATTATTGAAATCTGAATTTTCTGCAGTACATGACTTCATGGTAACTTTACATTATTTGTTTAAGAACTCTGGAAAGCTGAAGCGAAATTTTTACAACATGGCGAAAGTACAGGATGTCCAAGTTTACAACTTTCCTAAAGTACATGGAACAAGATTCATAAGCCACCATGCAGAGACGAGGACTGTATCACCTGGTGCATAACTGGATTATTCTGGCACACACAATAGAAGATTGTACTGAGAACAATAGGGTGGCAACAATAACCGCAAAACTGCGTGGAGTGCTGAAAAAACTGAAAGATTTCAAGTTTCTTTCACTTTGTGTTCACTTTCTTCAGATATTGGACATTATCTCCAAGTTCTCCTTGAGCTTACAGAAAGATGACCTACTCATCAATGAAGTTCTTCCCGCCATGGAAAAAACTAAAGCGAGGTGCAATGAATTGCGAGACGAACCTACAGTTTTGGAAACCTTGGTTGAACCGGCAGGTTATCGACTGATCCAAACTAACATGACAAACGAATCAGGCATGTTGATATAGATTGACTACAAACAACTTAATGAAATTATACTTTGAATTTTATTTACCAAATTAAATGTACATCAAGTAAAGATCAAAATGACATAGAATTATTCAATAGTAATATAGTTGTAGACTTCATTTATAATTCTACAAGTACGCATATAAAATGAATTTTATTTACCAAATTAAATGTACATCAAGTAAACATCAAAATGACATAGAACTATTCAATAATAATATAGTTGTAGACTTCATTTATAATTCTACAAGTACGCATATAAAAAAAATTATTTACCAAATTAAATGTACATCAAACTTATAAAGATCAAAATGACATAGAATTATTCAATAGTAATATAGTTGTAGACTTCATTTATAATTCTACGAGTACGCATATAAAATAAATTTCTAGGCTTTTTGGCACAGTACATATTTACAAGTAATTTGTTTTACAGTTGACTTGTATAAATATCAATACCTACCTGGCCAGGAGTACTACTTCAACCTGATATGATACTTACCTGCTTATTTTTTTAACTAAAAGTTATATTGTATACTGAACTGGATTGAGTTTCATCCAGCTAATGAATGATCTGATCTCTACTCTTTACAGATGATGAAGACAGTGGGGCCCGGGCTGAATACGAAATCACGAAAATGGTTGCTAAACTTGGACATATTCGTCGAAAGAAGAAGAATCGTGAATTTACCAGTCTGTCGATGCAGGGTCTTACCAATGTTGGTAGCGCAACATCTACTGTCACTCGTATCAAAGCCAGTGTCATTGATGAGTTAACTACATGTCTTGACCAGAGATTCAGTTCCTTTAAGCTACCAATTTTTTCTCACATGGCATGGATAAATCCAGCCAACTGGTGTGACACTCAACATGAAATCAGGTCACTGAATTACGTGGCTGAACACTTTGAACAAACCTTGAACTCAAATGGTTTTGACAAGACCAAACTGAACAATGAGTGGAAAGACCTAAAATTGTTAGTAAAACACTTCTTTCCCCCAAGTGTAGATACCACGACCTTGTGGAGTAGAATTCTTTCCAGTCGCAGATCTGAGTTCAAAAATCTCTCTATGCTGGTAGAGATAGTTCTTTGCTTAGGTCCAAGTAATGGTGTAGTTGAAAGTGGTTTCAGTCAATTAACAGCCATGTTGACCGACAGAAGGTTGAGTATGAAACATAAAAACATGGAAAACCTGCTGCTGATTTTGATAAATGATCTTGTGTGGACTGACAAAGACAGGGAGGACATTATCGAGAATGCTTTACAGAACTTCATGTCCAAACGGAGAAGGCTCCAGGTTGACCAATCAAATATCTCATTGTTAGGGGCTAGCAGTAGAAGACGAAAACGACCAAAAAGAAAGTATGCGCATTCGTGCTATGTACATGAAGTTCCCATGAGTGGATCAGATTCAGAAAGCGATGGTACGGAATCAGGCGATTCAGTTTTAAGTGGTTCTGATTCAGTTCCTGGATCAGATTCATCATCAGATTTATCAGAAAATAGTGATTCAAGCAGTATGATCGTGGATTGTTCTGAGGATTAGGAAATGATTTAGATTACAGTTTATAACTTGGAATTATGGATTGTGAATTTAACCAGAATTATTAACAGCCCTAACATGTATTATATTGGGTGTTGTCACTTGTGACGCGGTTGACGAGTTTAATGATAATTAAATCGCAACTATGGCACTAATCAGTCCAGTTCAGTTGATTATTAATTTTACACTTGCTGAATAAAATGTTTATTGGAATTGGAATGTAGTTCTTCTGATTAATCTGTGCTAAATTGCATGCCACATCTGATCTCTGCAACAAATCAGGACCCTGCATTTAAGGTGGAGAGTCGTCGAACTAGGGAACTGTCAAATGTAGTTTCACTCTCGTAAGCCTTTTGGCGAGTGATTTTTAGCTCACGCAGCAGCTCTCCTTGTAGGTTTTACGTGAGCTATTTTTAGCTCGCGTGCGATTTGCTAACACGAAGCCCTGCAGTCGAAGTGGAATACCCAGCGGATCGATCAGGATCCCAGGGAAGAAACTGCAGAAGATCACGTATTCTAGGAAACTACGATCTCTCCTTGTTTCTTTAAGATGATCAAACTCGGCAAGCATTGTCAGAATTTTTTGTACAAATAGTTGAACGAAACAAACCCAAAATGTTTGGTTCAAACAAATTTGATCCAAATTCTGACCATAAGTCATACCCGGAGATGATGCTCCATTCACGACGTACCAGCAACACCCAATCGTCACGGTCTACATAAGTCATACGGATCAACGAGGAACCGGATACTGATGGACAGTAAAGGAATGCGCATGCGCAAACCCTCGTTAAGACCCAAAGACAATTGTAAAGCTGACTAGAGGGCCCGGGTGAGGCTGTGACACTACAGAATGAGTTACAATCCGGAGTGAACCGGAACTGACGTCATACTGCCCAACTGCAAAGTCATACGACCAGATACCAAACGTTGCTAGTTGACAGAAGTCGTAGACAGGAAGGAATGCGCTATGAAGATAGGCAGAACTTCAGGCAGCTAGATATGGGAATAAATCACCTGCTTTCTCGAAACTGAAGAGCGAGATACAGCGGTGAAAATTCGCCAAATCGGAAACGGTTGAAGCAATGAAGTGGCCAAGTATCCGAATCCATAAAACAACAACCGTTTCGTTGACATCAAAGCAGGCATTTGCACGATCGAAACCAATACGTAGAACGCCGTAGTTGATGAACATATGTCTTCACAACTTACGATTGTAAGTTAAGTGTGAAAACAGGATACTCTCAATAGTTGCGTAATCGTCACCAGTAAGTTGTTATAAGAAAAAGCAAAATGGTGACATAATCTGTACTTCCTCTCCGAAGTCACAGACACCGATGAGAGATTGCCGGCGTTTGCACGGTCGAAACCAATACGTAGAACGCCGTAGCCCCTTAAAAGAAGGAATGCGCTATGAAGATAGGCAGAACTTCTGGCAGCCAGATATGGGAATAAATCACCTGCTTTCTCAAAACTGTAGAGCGAGACACAGCGGTGAAAATTCGCCAAAACGGAAACGGTTGAATCAATGGAGTGGTCAAATATCCGAATCCATAAAAGAACAACAGTTCCGTTGTCACCAAAGTAGGCGTTTGCATGGTCGAAACCAATACGTAAAACGCCGTAAATGATGATCAGGTGTCTTCACAACTTACGATAGCAAGTTAAGAGTGAATACGGGAAACTCTCAATAACTGCGTATACGTCACCAGTGAGTTGTTATAGGAAGCAGCCATATGGTGACATAATCTGTACTTCCAGTCCGGAAGTGACCGAAGCCATTGAGAGATTGTCGGCCTAACTGGGTACTTAGGCCGAAGGTGCAGATGAGCAACATTCACTACCTGTGTAGGATAGGTCTAAATACGATACCGTATGCCTCACAGATTAGAGATGGAAGTGAAGATCTGCATAACCGGAAGTCGAATGTGATGCAAGACCTGATGGTTGATAACATTCGACGTTACCGGATGTGGCCGAGCAACCAAAACAATAGGGTACGACGAGGCCCTTTTGCGTCCCCCCTCTTTCTTCCGTAACGAACAGGTACGGGGGAATACAAGGGCTGTGTATAGCTGAGTATAGGCATGTAATTCTTTATCGTAGAATAAACAGCCCAATGGAACAGGTATTTATTCTTTATCGTAGAATAAATAGCTCAGTGATACATCGTATGTCTGTATAATCGGAAGCTGAAGCCACGTAAGTTGAAACATGCGCCGTATATAACAGCAGATGTAGATGTGCAACCTTTACTTCACGTCTCGAAGGATGGAGAACGAAAGTAAACACCCGATGTACCGGAAGTCGAATGTGACACAAGCGAAGAATGTAACAGGAGAAGTCACACGATGAGGTACATCGGACTACAGAAGCCACAGAAGGATATGATGTAGGCCTGTACACCGCATGACGAACAGGAAATGGAGAGTACGTCGGAGCAGTGTAGGAATCAGCCGGTCTGCTACACATCGATGACGTAACCGGAACACTATACATCGATGACATAACTTGAGAACTAAACAACGATGGTTGAACCGGAACATCATACAACGATTACGTAACAGAACATCACAAGTTGCAGCAAGCCTGTAGAAGGATGTAGTTGCCGAAGTTGGAACATACGCAAAAACAGAAGCGGAAGTTCCGATGTAAGACAATGATACCGAAAGGTAAGATGATACCGAAAGGTATGATGTAAGAGGTTGCATGTAGATATCCGAGAAACTCGGAAAAGACGTAGGCCGGAAATTATAACTGGATCCAGGCACACGTGGTTGTAGTACCGGTTGAGAAAGCTACGGGGGTGCTGACAATGGTTGCGGCAGAGCCCTATATAATCTCGGCACATTCAATAATGAACGGCCAGATTCAGCAAAACCGGATACTGGTGTAATAGTCACCGATGACAGGAAGTGGTGATATTACAAATGCAGCAGACATCTCCGTAGTTTGTGTAGACGGCGATGAGCAGGGCCGAATTGTTGATAAATTCTCCGGAAGTGACGGGTCCTTGACAGGGGGTAGTCACCATCTCCGAATTTATTATCGAAGTTCCAGTTTGTTGAGGGTAATAGTAGACACAGCAAACCGGAAACAGGAGTTATTACAACCGACGACCTTACGGAAGTGGTGCAATAACGGAAGAAATTGCAGGCACATCTTTCCTCAATTTCTCCGACATTGTTGTAGAAATATCTTCTGCATGACGAGGCGGCACCAAGGTGGAGTTCGATGCAGCCGCCGGGTACGATAATCTGAAATTGGAAGTAGGGAACAACATATGCGATCAAGGTCATCTCGTGTACAATCTTACCTGGATGACGAACGCCATTTTGTACCCGTAACAAACTTCACATAATCAGAAATAGTTGGAGGCGGAATATTTATTACAACAATAAAGTGAAACGGGGCGTCATATAAACATGAAATTACGTTTAAAAGACATAAGAAAAGAAGGCTCTCCGTTACTCTAAAGACGAGACGGAGAACAATACAATTTCTCGGCCCCGCCAGATGAGAGACAACAGAAATACACTAGCGCATGAACCGACAAGATATTTCCCTTTGTCAGAAATACGTTGACGGGACAAAGCTCATTCTCATACAAACTGGTCAAACCAGTTTCTCCCGACACCACAGACCAGCCAAAGCGGGTCCACAGGCCGGCTTCATACATGTAGACCACATATAACGCAGACAATAGAAGCCATTTTATTTGATTCAGAGATGATTTGAATACTTCCCGACGGGTGAGATTTCCAGGCCCGGTAGGTATTGCAAGAATCACAGAATCACAGTAAAATCCAAGGTATTAATCCCAGGTAGAATCCGAGGTAATATCCAAGGTAAATTCCGAGGTAATGCGTGGTAAACTCAAAAGTACTAGATCGAAGATTTTTCAGACGAATTTGAGAACACGTGTTTCCACTACGACTTGGAGAGGAAAGAAGGAAGTGACGTGTTCTGACAGATTGGATTCTGGGTACTCGCGCATGGGCACTGGGGAGCACAGGGACTATTTTGTTTCTGTGGTAACGTGTTACAATAGGCAATCGCGTAAGAACACGATAGCAATAAGGTATGTGAAGGTAAGTTTTACAGCGCAAGAAATTAAGCTGTTGTATTCTATCTGAAACAATGCCGGAAAATAACTAGAGCCTTAGGCACTGAAACGGGGCTATTTAAATGTAAAATAGGCTGTTTGAATAATAATAGTGGATCCACTAACTCTTTGATGTTCCATCTCATGGCGAAGAGCCATACTTGTAGTCTCACACATTCCTCTCAACAAGGATCTCTAGTGCGTTAGTGTAATTGTACACATATATATATTTTTAAAAAACCCGCTGGGACAGACATTTATTATGAAACCAACCTGATGAAATGATAAAATAATGTCTTCACTGCATGTTACCAATATTTGTAAAAATTTTCACTTTTTCCAGACAATCGAAAGCATATCCTTCAGCAGTAAATAACAATACGAAGCTGTGCATCTGAAAACCTCTCCGCTCTGGGTACATTCATCATGTATTCAATTTGAACCAAGATGTCAGGAACACCAAGCAGTCAAGTCACAAATATACAGATTATCAAAAATTTTGCAATTAGGAATGACCCCCAAGGTTTCCGTCCAATCAGAGAAACCGGTATTCATTACATAAGTTTCTTGATGCATCAATGATGTATACCAAATTTTACATCGAGCATTTAAACGGTATCAGAGATAGAGATCATTAATGATTTCGCATAAATTAAAGATGGCCGCTCATCCTTCCCGCCTCTCAGAGGAACTGATGTGGTTATTAATTGAAAGTCTCTTGATACATTGATGCTGTATACCAAGTTTCGTATAGAATGGTATCAGAGATATACATCATTAAAGATTTTGCATAAATTAAAGATGGCCACCAAGGTTTCCGCCCAATCAGAGAAACCAGAACTGTCATTTGTCGTAAGTCTCTTGATGCATCAATGATGTATACCAAATTTTACATCGAGCACTTGAATGGTATCGGAGAACGAGATCATTAATGATTTTGCATAAATTAAAGATGGTCGCCCATCCTTCTCCCCACTCACAGGAACTGATGTGGTTATTCATTGCAAGTCTCTTGATACATCGATGCTGTATACCAAGTTTAGTATAGAACACTTAAATGATATCAGAGATATATATCATTAAAGTTTTTGCATAAATTAAAGATGGCCGCCAAGGCTTTCAGTCAATCAGGTCCCGATTTAAAGTATCTGTATGCATTGATGATGTATACCAACTTTCATATAAAACAATTGAATGGTAACAGAGATATGTATCATTATCGATTTTGCATAAATTAAAGATGGCCTCCAGGATTCAGACCCCTAGTCAGGAATGCAAAGGGGCATGGGGGAAAAGAGAGTCCTAGGCATTTTAGCCGGGGGTCTGGGGCCGCCAAAGACCTCGCGGTGCTCTGAGAGTCATCAGAACCAATTTTGGGGCATTTCAGATCCATCCATTTAAGTGAACTATCATGGTATTCATTAGGTGATTTCCTAACACAACAACCACAGTTGCCTGGCTTGTGGGATATTTGATGGTAGATCCCTCATATATTTCCAATCAATTATTGAAATTTATTCAAATATTTTTTTCTTTTTTAAGCCTATTTAAAAAAAATCCTTCATTTTTTTTTTCTATGTCAGACACATGTCAGAGATCAACTTCTAGAAGAAAATTAAAAACTGTTGTAACTTTAGTTTTTTTCAGCTTCACATCAATGGGAATGACCTCATTTGATACGAGAGGAACAAAAACTAAGAACAATAAAGAAAAATTACTTGAAAAATTTTAATTTGAATAGATTTCAATTTCAATAGATTAAGTACTTATTGAAAGTATACTTAGACATGTATCCACCATCAAAGTCAACTGTGATAACAACTCCCAATATCCTGTTGTTAGACAAATACTAGTGTAAAATCCAACATTTAATAGACATCTGCTGTCCATGGAGAATTTATTTTCCTTGTCAATAATATAGAAAGAAAAGCAGAAAAACTATTGTGTTGAAATCAATTTCCCCTGTGTCCTGAAATTTCTCTTTCGCAACCAGGGCAACCACAATCAGAGTCCTATTGCAATAATGCATAATTTACTGATTTTTATTTGATTTTTATTAGCATAGTCACATAACCACATTTCATGTAGAGTCATTTCTAACACATACATATGATAATTGTATCAAGCCAGTTGTCATGATAAAATCCAGATCAGAAAGAATGAAGCACTAGCATGATTTCTATTTCAAATTGCTGATCAAACTGGCTGCTAATGCCTAACCCATTAAATGTAATATTTTTTCCATTCTATAATGTTTGTTCTGTTGAGTCTACAGCTGTGCAGAAAGGAAACCCTCCTCCTCACTGTTTCTTAACTGTACGGAGTTATTTCCCTTGATTATTTTTATGCCCCCCCTCTAACTAGAGGGGGGGCATATAGCGATCGCTTTGTCCGTCCGTCCGTCTGTCCGTCTTGCCGTCCGTCTGTCCGTCCGTCCGTCCGAATTTCTTGTCCGGGCAATATCTCGGTTAATATTTGATGGACAGGATTGAAACTTGCATGGAATGTGGCCAGTGGCTTGTAGTTGTGCAGCGTAGAGTTTTTTCCGAGTTCCGGTATAATTTTGAAGAGTTATGGCCCTTTTTCTGAAATCTCTGTGAATGGGACTTGTCTGGGCTGGATCTTGGTTAATATTGTATGGACAATTATGAAATTTGCAGGATATGTGGTCAGTGCCCTGTAGTTGTGCAGCGTGAAGTTTCTCCGCGTTTCGCATTTATTTTCCAGAGTTATGGCCCTTTTTTCTTCGAATCTTTGTGAATTGCAACTTGTCCAGGCTGGATCTCGGTTAATATTGTATGGACAATTATGAAATTTGCAGGATATGTGGACAGTGCCCTGTAGTTGTGCAGCGTGAAGTTTCTCCACATTTCGCGTATGTTTTCAAGAGTTATGGCTCTTTTTTCTTCAAATCTTTGTGAATTGGAATTTGTAGGGCTGGATCTCGGTTAATATTGTATGGACAAGTATGAAATTTGCATGATATGTGGTCAGTGATCCATAGGTGTGCAGCGTGAAGTTTTTCTGCTTTCGGTTATATTTTCAAGAGTTATGGCCCTTTGTTTAAACCCAAGTGAATGGGATATATTTTTTTGTCCAGGCTGGATCTCAGTCCATAACCGATTTAAACCAGGAAAATGGCTATATTATATGCTGTTCTACATTCCAAAGCAGACAACATAGGTCCTGAAGTAGGAAATTGCCCCCAAAACAGTGAATTGGGTGCAAAATTCAAAGTTCACTGATCGGTTCATAATTTCATCACAATATACTCCCAAGGAATGTAGGTGTCATAACCAGGTCACATTTTCGGATTTGGCAGAAGCCCTGGCGACCATCTTGCATCGAAGCATCGTATTATCACTTGTTGGTCGATACTTGGAATATGTATTATATGAGGCATGGCAAAACAAGTGACTCAAACAGAATTTTTATAATTATCCAAATTAGGCCTCCACCAACCAATAAAGAACAGAACAATGGCAGGGCAGTGTCGGATTAAAGCGGAAGGGGGGTGGGGGCATACAATTGAGCAATCTCTGATTGCTTCCATCCTGTGTTTTTTTTCAACCAATCAGAATTTTATCTTGCATTCAGCCCTTCCCAATCAGGAAAACAAACATGGCAGCACAAACATGTGCTCAACGATGTTAGACAATGTTTCAAACTGATCCCTTGGAGGAATTGAAGAGTAATTTGACCAATAAAGATTGAATAAACGTTTTTCAGGATTAGAGAAGGATGCTTGTACAGAGTAAGTCATCCTACAGAAAGTGAAAAATGCAGTTGAAGCCGATATTTCGGGCATGGCGCTCTGCTTCCAAAGATGAGGGCAGCATGGCACTGATTTTTGGGGCATGGCGCTGCGCCACGCCAAATAATGCTAGCGAGGGGTCTGGGATTTCCAGCTAATCAGAAAAGCCGGTTTGGTAATTCATTGAAAGTTGCTTGATGTATCGATGATGTATACCAACTTTCGTATTGAACAGTTGAATTGATTTCCGAGATATGGATCATTATCCATTTTGCATAAAATTAAAGATGGCCACCAAGGTTTCCACCCAATCACGTCCCAATTCAATAGGCTTCTGGTCCTTGACTAGGTAAATAAGCATACCAAATTTGGAATTCTTCAGTGGAACCGTTTTCCGTCTATCTCGCTCACGAACAGACGGACGTACAAGACGACAATACCCCATGGCCAAATTGGCCGAGGGGTAAAAATGAGTATTGAGATACAATGTAAAATCCTCATGGTTAGATGGACTGGAGCTATGCTGGGATGCATCCTCTCATGGCATCATATTGTTTCATGTACCTCCTCCTGTCAGTACACCCCTAGTATATTACAGTTCTATTTGGTTATCTCCCCTGTCACCTTACAGCTTCAAACACAGCATGTCTGTGATATGCAGAGCTCTTTCTGTAGATCAGGGTGAAACGCTTGCAACATTCCATGAATATTTCAGAAGTAGAATGCAAAGAAAACAGTTCTGAATACAGGGAAATTATTACGTAAATGATTTGACCACCACTGGATTTTAGAAACTTACTATAAAAAGATAATGCAGAGGGTCTTGAGGGGTAAGCTTAAATGGCAAAAATCCCAAACTGTAACTCAACACACATATTTCATGAAAATGTAAATGAATACAGGCAAAGTGAAATATCCCATTGTTTTCTACAATGAATTAAACTTATACTGGTATTATTTAATACTAAATTACTGCCCAAACACGCTTTCTAATGAGAATGAGTTAGTCCCACAAAATCACTCAACATGCGCCTCTCAAAATCTGTGGTTTAGCAGACGACATATTTTGAGCACGAAAGTAGTGCCACTGGAAAATGAAAGAAAACATGCATAAAATTAGATAAATGGAAATTTAACTTAAACATATCAGACCTGCAACTATACGCGGACATTAAAAACACAGAAACCTGGACACTCTAAAGAAGGAAGTTTCAGACCTCTTTCTTGTCGTGTAAGAACTCCATCTTTTGCTGTGTTAGCAAGACACAGAGCTGGTGCTCAATTTTTTCTGACTACAAGACAGGACCATTAGTCCCTACGGGCCTACATCGCCCCGTGAAAATGAAACAATTGGAAGTCAGCGAACTGTTGTTGTTGTAAAATGCTGCTAATAGTGAGTGGATAGAATTTAACGTCGCTTTCAACCATATTTCAGCTATATTGCGACGAACCAACTAAGCACCACCCAGCCAAGTGAAGTTGCATTCCTGTTACTTCAAAGACGACATCTTTGAAGCAGCATGGAAACAGATAACCTCCATCCACCCTATAAAACTCTGAGGGTAGCACACAAGACACAGACAGGTCGCTTACAGTGAGTGAGTGAATAGAATTTAACGTCGCTTTCAACAATATTTCAGCTATATCACGACGAACCAACTAAGCACCACCCAGCCCAGTTGTGTTCCTGCTACTTCAAAGAAGAAATCTTTGAAGCAGCATGGAACCAGACACCCTCCATCAACCCTATAAAACGCTGAGGACAGCGCACAAGACACAGGCAGGTTGCTTACATGGTGCAATAAAGACAAGTGATATTACAGTGCTAAACATCACATTATGAAAGTCCTGTTCTTCGCAGCAAAATGCATTGAAGCAATGCTGCTAATAGTACTTAGGCAACAACGGCATTCAACATAAATCAGGAACCTTCACTGGCTGTGTGATCTATCACTGTGTCAGGGTACCCATATTCTGACAGTGACGTCGTATGTCAGAGCTTGGAAATGGTGGATGTTTCACCAGTTCAGCCGATATGTCATGGTTTAATTTACTGTTGAAGCATGAGGCTGTTGCAACACACGTGAGCAACCACAATGTTGATAAGAATGTTAGATTTTAAGTGTTTGTTGACAGTTAAAAGTATGCGACTTAACATACAGTTTTTGAAGTCAGACATATTCATGCACTCCGGGTCTATCATCAGTTGCATATGTGGTATTAATTTAGAAAGCCAAAGTATATTTCATGTTATATCATAATATAAAGTATATAACCTTGAAAAAATAGGTTTAGTCAACTGGATAGGCTTCTAGTCAGTCACCAATTGCACATGTATTATGAATTTGGAGAGCCTGTCTTAACTTCTTTAAAAATTACTGCTAATGTTACATTTAACCTTAATAAACAGGTGAAGTCATTTTCATAAGGCTTCTGATCCATCACTATCTGCATATGTGGTATGACCAGAAAGATGAACAGACAGATAGACACAGATGACATGGACAATTCAGTTCCATTTGAGGCATCATTCCATATTATCTTCGAAGTCTAAATTATATTCTGTCAAAATGCACCAGAACCATTTTACTTAAATTATATACAAAAATTTTCCAGGTGAGATGTGCCATATACATGTAGCAGGAATGTAGAAGTTCCACTTCAAAAATCTTTCCAATTTTTCAGTCTAAAAAATAGTTAACAGTTGTATAACTATGCTGTCAAAATGCAATGGTACATGTGCCATTTCATCTCTCAAGTTTCAACCAAATTCTGTGGATCTTCACATGAACAAAAAACAAGTGAGCATTAATGAAGTGATAATTTGTGATTTTACTCATTGAAAATTGGCCAGAATGCTTCTCCAGACATCTGGAAGCCAAGGGCTTCAAAGTCACTTGAGACTAAACAAGTGTTATTGGGATAGCCATACCACTGTTCAAATAGGATCAGATTATTATTATCAGCATTGGAGAGAGAAGAAGCACTGATTCTGTTTACTTTGTTGACACAAGCACTAGTCCCCTTATGTTATCGCATTATGCAATAAGTCAACCACTTCAGATTAACCACTTTAATCCACAACATGTACAGGTATGTACACTATGTAGGCCTAGCTGATAGTGTAGACACCAGACTGATGGCAGATTGTTTTCTCTGACCACATTTTAGCATTTTTGTGTGTAAGCAGGGTCTTGATTTAACCTACACTTATTTATATTTAGCTGTAAAACCCCCCACTGCCACATATATGCCAGTGCTAGCAGCACCAATGTCCTTTTCAATCCATTTTTAACCTATATGTTAATTAAATTATGAATTGTAAAAAAGAATGCATCATGAAATATAAATAAAGCATTATGTTGATGGGTCACGAAATCCATATTGGAGGTCAATTTTTTAAAATCCTTTGTCTGTCTAACAATATCACAATAATAAACTTGTGCTGTATAAGTCTACTGTCTGCAGTGCTACCCAATGATAAACAAATATCACAAAGCTACATGATGAAGCAAAATCCCCAGATCTGGCCTGGGAATGTAGGTATTGGACTAAGTCCTGAGAATTTCACGTATTAAAAAAAATGACCATTGGCTTACAAGGGATGTGAATTATAACATTGGGAATGTTATATTCATGTTAGGCAAATTAGAATTACTTTTTCCTGATTCAAAGAAGTAAATTTCCATTTTTGTGAAAAAAAATTCATTTTGAGATGCAAAAACGTGCCTTCATGTTTTCACCAACATCACCAGAATCTTGTCAGTCCTTTGCCTGTCTTGCAAGATCATTATACCCAAATTTCATGGAAATCAAACAAGTTGTTTAGAAGATATCATGTTACACATGTTTACCTGAATTGAGTTTCCTTCAATAAAATTGAGTTTCTGTAACGAAATGCAAAGATAATACAGCTCGCCAGAAGAAAGAAAAGACTGCACTCACGTGGCGGAAGAGCGATGTGTGCATTGTTGTTGTTATACGCACAGCATACGTTTTGTTCCACTTTGCATGCGGTGTATGTGGAGAACCCTCGCCTGTATTTCTTTATGAGGGGAAACTGGGGTTGGCGATTTCCGACTCCGGGTACCAGGATGTGGTGTGGTCATGTGGTGTTTACCTTATCGACGACAGTTCCCGCCATGAATACCACAGACAGAAGAACTCGTCTGAGACTGATGGAGGTGCTGCGGTTGGAAACATATCGTTCCAGAGTTGATGTGAATGTACAGGTGAAATGTCAAGGATTGGGATTTAAAATGCTGAAAAACTGAACTTAGAAAAATAAAAAACTGAATAAAGATCTATGCATGGAGACATTCATACAGTTGACTCCTCGTCGATGATCAATAATAAACTCCAGTAAATGGGGAAAGTCAGACGCAGGCATTTGCACGTCGCTGAAAGTGAAAGTAGGCGGGATGATATATGTAGAGCTGCCAAATGTCAAGAAATGTAAAGTATCTCCATGAATAGATTTTGTAATAGATTATGTAATCGAAAATGCGAGACAAGAACTTTGATTTTCACAACACGTCGGTTCGGTATTGCTGCGCAACAACAACAACACAATGAATGATCGATTCTTCCTATTTCTAAGATGAAAAGGCACTAAAAATTGAGTTTTCGCACTTCATTCGATGAAAATTGGGAAAAATTGAGTTTTCATACTTCATTCGATGAAAATCGGGAAAAATTGAGTTTTCATACTTCATTCGATGAAAATTGGGAAAAATTGAGTTTTAGGCATTATTTAGCGCGCCAAAGGCGCGCGAAAAAAATTGAGTTTTATTGAATTCAGAAATTCAGTAGATGAATTTTTTTTGTCAAGAATAACCCCTAGTGAAATCTAATGCCCTAGGGAGAAGGCACATAAGAGTTCAATGAAAAAAAAAATAATCATGATAATGGTTAAGAAGGTTTTGATGTTAAGTCAGATAATTGAGATTTTTCATTTGAATGGCAATTTGGTTCCCACAGAAAGGGAATTATCAGGTCAGCAATCCTATATTTATGCTTGGCAGCCTAGAATAGAACAGTTTTTAAATATTTCTCCAAACGAATTGGCAAATTTTCATTTCACGAAAAACTCTTTTTTTTGAGACGCAAAAAACTTACCTTAAAAATTACGCCAGCTACACCAAAACCTTATCAGCACATTGCCTATCCTTCAAGACCATTGTAATAAAATTTCAAAGAAATCGGGCAAGCTGTTCAGACGAAATCGTCACAGAAAGGTTCACCTATGCTCGAACTACAACGCCATCTAGTGGTGAGCAGCGGCTATCAAAACACAACCAGACAAATTTCCCAGGCCTAAGGAGATAGCACACAAAGTCTGACCCGAAAATATTTAACGGTTTCAGAGATATTCACGTTTGAAGTCGCGGCGGCGGCGGCGGATCCGGTGGAGCCGTTTCTCATGAAAACATAAGAGCATCCACTTTGTGGAAATGCTCTAAATACTAGCTACTATTACTACCTACATGTACATGTATCAGCTTGTGGACCTTGTAAATAGGATTGATGTACATTAATAATAATTGCAGTCATCTTCGGGGATAATTATAATATAATTCTTCTCCTAAATTGTGAAACACCCTGCCAGAAAATACTGACTCGGGTGAGAATCGAACTCATTACTTTGGGGATACCGTCCTACTGCTCTACCTACTGAGTCCAGTCGGGAACAGCTCACTAGTTCAATCTATTTTGCATACTTGTGCTTTCTTACAAGAAGTATGGACCGGATTGAATTAGTGAGCTGTTCCTGACTGAATTATAATGTACATTAGTGTTCACACAGGGGGATATACAAAATATTGTTTGCCATAAGTTAATAACAGTTGGGTAGGTACTCTTTTTTTCTTCTTTTTTTTTTAACTCTTTGAAGTGTCACTCCTTTCGGATATTACTTCACAAAATTCTGTTCAAAAATATGAAGACTAAACTTCTTTAAATCACTACTATAAATGATTAGTTCGTCTTCAGCTGGGGAAACACAGCAATTATTTTGACTGGCCTCATTAGCATTCCAATGAATGTGGTATGGTAATCTGTTTGATGTCAGTATCTTAGGGTATTAACTGGATGATCACACAATGCCCAAGGTGATAATACAGATTACCGTAATTCCCCCAATAATTCGATCACCAGAAGTGCAATGAAAATGGCTTATATCTGAAAATATTCTTCATGGCACCAACTACAAGGCATCACATTTTGTCATTATAATGGCTTTTCTTCAATTTGAATGAAGAATGGGAATGTTACTTTTTCTCTGTTTGAATAACAGCGTTGAAAAGTGAACTTCCTGTGATTGAATTATTAGGAGAATTACTGTACTATATAAACACTATTAACAGATTAACTCCTGGCTGTGAGTCACATCTCTCTAAATATATATTCTACTATTCAGCAGACTAATCCCCAGACATGTCAGGTAGGCTATAAATAGATTATTAAAACTGGGTTAAATGGTGTGAAATCCATTATGACCATAAAACTATTAACACCAGTGTAATAATGTAACAGTATTAAGATTAAAAACATTTTTATCATACAGGTGTATTTTACTACTCTCATATTTCAATTACAGGAGAATCATATTCTGTTAAGACAGATGCCTTTTCGTGATTTAGTGATGAGATATATAGGACAGACCACCGGCAGTTTTATTTCATATTTTCTCTTTCCAAGCAAGTTTAATATGCAAACATCTATCCTCCTCGGCGAGGGAGACAGAAGGCACATAGTCCGAGTTTCCTCTGACCCTACACTAACGACGACAGATAGTTTTTTTATGGATTGTCTTATGGGTAGGGTCAGAAAATTATTACATCAAAAAGCGCTAAATGACTACAACTACAAAGCCAAGCTGGTATCCTTGTCCAGCTAAAAAAATTCTATAAAAATCATCGGCTGTTTTGTTGCGCTTACCTCACACCAATGGATTACTGAATAACTTCCCTACATGATCAAGACACCTTTTCGCAAGTTCTGTCCTTCTCGAAACTAATACGGCCACTTTTCTTTTACTTTTTCAGAATTTTTATCTGACTGACCTACTTCCCACATATACAAATCTTGCCCGGCCATGACCTTTGGGTTCAAATTATCATGTGGGTCATAATTATGAACAGTGAATGCATAGTTATCTACCGAAATAACTGTAAATCTCTCAAAGCTTTCACACCACTGTTTAACTTGGGATTTGATTGCCGAATAGCTACATGTAGCGCTTCCTTAAACAACCAGACATTCCAGTGATATGCGGAATCAATAACTTTAATGCTGGACAATACAACTGAGGACAGCAGGCTATATGGAATACCTTCTAATCCAAATAGGTAAATCTTTGATATGCTGAAAGTACTCGCAATTGAACATATTAGAATGGATTTCGCCATTGCCTTTACTATATGCCTTCGGTCATGTGTCAAGACAATGCTCCGATATAACTGGCATTGCACCCAGGACAGGTAAATTCTTAAACAACATCACTTCTAAATTCTGATGAAGTATTGTTTTTTATGTTGATAATAGAACTGACTTTAGTAGTTCTCCAGCGAACACTGAATTTCAATGGCTTTGTGAGAAGTTTGCAGACTTTACTTTAATACTGTCTAACTATTCTTTCTCCCAGAGGACCACCATAAGGAAATTTAATTATCTGTCATCTGGCATGAAGGGTCATAGGAAGTTCGCATTATAATCTGAACTACTGTCTGTCCCAGATAATATATCCGAGACGTTTTTGTCGATGTTTCGAAGACAATTTCTTGTACAACATTGAAACATCATACAGTATATTGGATGGATATTAGATGGAAAGACCTAAAAAGTACTATGTAATTTTATTCCAAAGTATCAAGAACATCCTTTCATTAGTTCTTAATAAATCGCGAAAACAAAAATTAGATGGGAGATTTGTGGGTTAATTCTTTTACGGCATGATATGTCAAGCCTGCATTGGCAGATCAACGTCATTGTGGTCCCAAAATAACATGGTAGGTATTGATGATTATCGTCAATTCTCAACACATTTTATTGAAATATGGGGGAAAAATTAATATATTTTATATACTGTTAGATGGAGAAACCCATCCATGAATTGATGTGATATCTGACGGTTGTAATTCATGAATTATTTTGGGACCACAATGACGTTGACCTGCCAATGCAGGCTTGACATATCATGACGTAAAAAAATTAACCCGCAAATCTCCCATCTAATTTTTGTTTTTTGCGATTTGTTAAGAACTAATGAAAGGATTTTCTTGATACTTTGGAATAAAATTACGTAGTACTTTTTAGATTATCTATTGTGTAAACTTTCATTGTCGTCCTATAAATTGTATCCGAAATATCACCGAAAACATCTCGGATATATGATATGGGAGTGGACAGACAGACTAGATACGTATAGTAGATTTCCAAAATGCTGTCGCACGCAATGTATTGCAGGGGTTATTTTAGACACTTTTCCTTTATATAACTCAATTTCCAAAAAATGAAAAACTCAATTTTTCGGCGCGCCTACGGCGCACAAAATAAACAACAAAACTCAATTTTTTCGGGTTTTTCATCGCATGCAGTCTGGAAACTCAATTTTTTTATCTTTTTAGTAGGACACTTACAATAAATAAATTCGCGACAATTTTTCATCGTGAATGAACATGTCAGTAATGTTATGAAGCTCATCAAGCAAAGTTGCGTGTCATACATAGCTGCATACAAGTTTGTTTGCTAAGTATACAGTGAGAATACCCTCCTGAATGTGGGAAACTTACAATAAATACATTCGCGAATAAAACAAGAGAGTTTTAAGATCCAAGTTATCTCGGGAAGTTCTATTTGGTCGATTATTTTGGGGGTGGGGGAGAGTACTTTAGCTCTGGATTGTGATAGGTCAAAAGTGAAAATATTTTCCCTACAAATAGCTTACTTTAGTTTAAAAAATCTATACGTATAGTCAAGAAATAAAAATTGTCCCTTGTCCATTTCCATGAGTTAACCAATCCTTGACAAAGTTGGTGGTTGAGTATTGTAAGTGTCTGGGTGTTTGTAAGTGACAGGAAAGAAATGAAGAAATAAATGGCAATAAAAATGTTAATAAGAGACGTAAAAAATAAAACAATGGTGGTTGTGAAGTTTTGTGGATTTCACGAAAAAAATACAATGCTGCTTGGTAAACGCAGATAAATGGCCAAAAATTGCAAATTAAACTCAATATGCACCCTATTTTGTAGTATGTGGTGTGGGACTTGTTTACAAAACATACTGGGGTTTCAGAAATTTCCATCGGGCAGAAACAAAATTATTCATAAAAACGTATATTTTGTATGTTATAGCATATATGCCCACATGTAGATCCCCAGTTGCGCAGGAGAGAGTGTGGATCTTTTGTTTTTACACCAATCTGCATTGCTCACTTTGTGTATTTATTCCCAAATGGTACATCAGCTGTATTTTGGGGAATGTCTGTTTTGTTCGTTTCTTGTTTCTGGGGAAACGTCTTTCAACGTCACACGCATCCAAGTGAAATGTTGACTGAGAGAGAAAATGCTTGCCCGTTGTCTTGGTTCCGAACTAACCGAAAAACACGGAGATTGACGGACAGCGTGTCTCGGAGACCAGACTCATAAGCCACAGCAGTATGACAGCAGTGGTTCCCGAGTGGACTAAAAAAGAGGGGACGTAACTTTGAAATATCAAAATGGCGGACTAGTTCGATCGTCGAAAACGTCGCCAAACAATTTGCTTTAAAATGAGAAACGTTCAGGACAATGTCTTTATCGGACCTATACGACTGAAATGAGAACAGTTCAAGACCAGACGTCCTTATCGGAGCTATACGATTGAATAATAAAGGTACACAAGTTATCTGTCTGCACATCAGTTACAAATCCTGAGTGCTTATCTCGACTCGAGTGGCGTGGCTGGTCACACGTTTTTTTTTTCTTTCTCGCGGGGGTTTTGGGGGAGGGGGACGGGATAACAGACGACGAAACTCAGTTTAGATTTCTCAGAAACTCAATTTATTTCGTAGAAACTCAATTTTTCGCGCGCCTTCGGCGAGTAAATTCTCAAAATTTTAGAAAACTCAATTTTCGGCAATAAAACTCAATTTACAAAATTTTGCAAAAACTCAATTTGTAATTGTTTTTCATCGTGGTTACCACGATGAAAAAAGTGTCTAGAAAAACCCCTGTATTGTAACAGAAAGTGATTGAAAATATTTAATTCCTATTGGGTATATATAGTATATGTCTCCATGTCCATCATAGATGTCAAACAGATTGTCCTCGGGCCGGCAGACATTCACAATCATGGTAAAAATAATATTGGATTGTTGTTGTTGTAGCAGAGATGCTGTGCACGGTGCTGCCAAAAGACGGACACATACGGTGAATTTCTAGCTCATTAACCACCAAAAGTATTCATAAAGCATATTCTAGAGACAAGAACAGGCCAAGTTGTCATGTAATGTTTGAGTTTCCTAAACTGTCATATTTTCAGAGCTCACCTAATTTTCCTCTTCCCAAACTTGGTGGTTCGATTCCCTCGCACAGCACTTCCTAAAGGGAGGTAAACGACCGGAAGTAGCAACATACACGTGCGGGGATTTGTCAAAACGAAAAGATGGCAGGGAGCCGATTGGAAAAATATGGCTCCATTTATACCAGGTAATTATTGACAGTGATACCACGAACAGATGAATAAAACTACAGTGTACGCAATTGTGTTGTTTTCAGTCTGATTGGTGAGCATCGCGTCTTACAAAACAATCACAAGTTCAGTACATGCAAGTCAAAAATTGAGTTCTCTCCGCCTGCAACTTGAAGAACGCAAGCAATTAACGTGTCTGAGATTGAGTATCACTATCTTGAAATTGAAGTGGGTAGATATAAAAATAAAAATAAATCTAATCCTGTTACCGAAAGACTATTGCAAGGTTTGTAATTTAAGCCTTGTTGAAGATGAGAACCATTTTCTTCTTGTACAGGTTGGGGAAAATACCTTGATCGAGATATTATACCTTGATCGGGGTATTATACCTTGATCGAGGTATTAGCCTATACCTCGATTGGGGTATAGGGCTATGTCAACTTCAGTTTTAATATATTTATGGAAAATGTGGACATTCACACACACATGCCGGACTGCATGAATCTTTCAACAGCATCCATTGCTGCATTATTCCATGATTTTCACGGCAACGTATATTGCTTCGTTTTATGCGACTAATCATTCAAATTAGCCACTTCAATATTTCAAAAATGAAACATGGCTTCTAATGACATATTCGGTGAAATTTATTCTGTAAATGAAAAAAGCATGGGGTTGCATACTTCCATATCGAGGTCATGCGTGAATTGCAGGATTTGAGAGGCAATGCCTAGTTAATAAATCAAGTTGAACTGACAGATACATAATCTAAACTGCTAGCATGTGCACATAAAAAACAGACCTCTGCTCTGGGTATTATGACCCTGCCATGTGTATGCATGCTAGGAGATTGTGCATTGCATCAGACAATTTAATCAAATTTATTCATCAGTCAGTGTATCTACATTCATGCAACATGGATATGACTTTGAGATGGAAGTATGCCATCACATGCCATTTTCATTTACATAATAAATTTCACCGAATATGTCATTTGAAGCCATGTTTCATTTTTGAAATATTAGAGTGGCTAATTTGATTGATTAGTCGCATAAAACGAAGCAATAAATTGCTGTGAAAATCGTGGAACAATGAAGCCATAGATGTTGTTGAAAGATCCATGCAGTCCAGGGTGTGTGTGGATGTCCACATTTTCCATAAATTGACAAAAACTGAAGTTGACATAGCTCTATACCCCAATCGAGGTATAGGCCTATACCTCGATCGAGGTATAATACCCTGATAAAGGTATAATACCTCGATCAAGGTATTTTCCCCAACCTGTTGAAGTATAGGGCTATGTGAACTTCAGTTTTTATATATTTATGGAAAATGTGGACATGCACACATACCCCAGACTGCATGGATCTTTCAACGGCGTAACCACAATATAGCGGGTTTTTGTGGATACAGCAAAAAACTTTGATTTTTGTAAAATGTGGATACACTTCCTATATAAGAGATGCAGATGTATCCGATACACATTCTATATAAGAGATGTATCCACATTTAACTAATTTCCATACTTACTTAATCTGTGAGAAAATGAATCGTAAAAGTACATCCAAACAAAAAATCTTCAGGCAATCGCAATCGCAAACAAGATATTGTCATACTCAGTGTTATTTCAAATGCTAAATAACCACAGTTTCACAGAAATGCTGAATTATTTTTAAATTCATATGGATGGGAAAGAAAAACTATAAATCTAGAAAACTACGGTAGCCGATCATGTTTACAGTTTCACTGAATTCATATGTTGTGTAAAACGTGTGCTGATTGGTTGAATAACTGGCGGGTGGAGCCAATAAATACTGTTCAGCCAATCAAATTTAAGATTACTTGTACTCAGGGAAATTCAGATTTGGGAGGAAAGTTTATCATGCGACGGGATCGAGATATCGTATCCATACCAGCAAAAGGAAAACACGCCAAGTTTTGATTCTTTGTAACCATAATCAGATATGTTATGTGCAAAACTGTCAGTCGTTCCTATTTCATTTTGTTGATAAAGATCGACGAAGAAGACAAGTTAGACACGTGAAAAAATAACGAAATCTGACAGGTCCAAAAAAAATTCGTCAAAATTTCTGCCCGAGTTTTGCCACAATTTTATTCAGTTCTCATGCCGATAATTGATCAAGAAAGGTGGAAGTAAAAATGTGGATACATCACCTATATGGCATGTGTATCCACAACTTGGAAATTCATTGTTTTCGGTGATTTTAAAATGTGGATACACATACATAATTCGTATCCACAAAAAACCGCTATATTGTGGTTACGCCCTTTCAACAACATAGATCTATTGCTTCATTGTTCCACAATTTCACAGGAACTTATTGCTTCGTTTTATGCGACTAATCATTCAAATTAGCCACTTTAATATTTTAAAAATGAAACATGGCTTCAAATGACATATTCGTTGAAATTTATTCTGTATTGCATGTGATGGCATAGTTCCATCTCAAAGTCATATCCAAGTTGCATGAATGTAGATGCATTGACTGATGAATAAATTAGATTATTATTTGATGCAATGCACATTCTCCCAGCATGCACACACATGGCAGGGTCATAATACCCAGAGCAGAGATCTGTTTTTTTATGTGCACATGCTAGCAGATTAGATTGTGTCTGTCAATTAAACTTATTTATTAACTAGGCATTGCCTCTCAAATCCTGTAATTTGCACATGACCTTGACATGGAAGTATGCCACCACATGCCATTTTTATTCACAGAATATGTCATTTGAAGCCATGTTTCATTTTGAAATATTGAAGTGGCTAATTTGAATGATTATAGTCACATAAAACGAAGGAATAAGTGCTGTGAAAATCATGGAACAATGAAGGCATAGATGCTGTTGAAAGAGCCATGCAGTCCGGTGTACGTGTTTTATGTTCACATTTTCCATAAATATATAAAAACTGAAGTTGACATAGTCCTATACCCCAATCGAGGTATAGGCCTATACCTTGATCGAGGTATAATACCCCGATCAAGATATGATACCTCGATCAAGGTATTTTCCCCAACTTGTATGTCCTGTGACACTCAACTTCAGAATGAATGAAGTTCTTCCAAGATATTATTTATTAATACTCGGGTTGTTCCGACCTCCGAATTATTTCAATTCATACTTGATCCAAATAGCACTTTTATGGCTCTTCGTGTTTGCAAATATATATCTACATGTTTTGAGTTCCATAGAAGAAAGATACTGACGGCAAAGTAATTGTCATTCTCTTTTAATTACAGAAACACTCTTATAGCTAATAACGGAGAATGTCTATATCATATATCCGTCAACCTGTATGGTGGAAATGTGTTAATGTTAATGTCATTTTGTTTATTGTTTTGTACACTGTCCTTAATGGACGTAAAGTGCAAATGAATTGAATTGAATTGAATTGTACCTTGTCAAACAGGTCAGGTTAGGCCTAAACACTGCTAAAGTAGTGTGACCAATTAGCGACCAATTTTACTGCATTTTTTAAGCTTCGTTAAAAACTAAAACATCCCTGGACCAAAGACGTCCATGGAATGAAGAAGAACCTAAGTTAGGATTATTTCTGTATCATTTTGTCATCGTTTCCAATCAAACTTTTCAGGTTTGGATGCCCGAATCCGGGACAATCGCCTTTCAGTCATTTGCCAAACCTGACAATTGCCCTTGCCCAACCTGACATTTGCCCAACCCATTTTTTCCCCAAGCGGATATTTGCCCAACTTTTACTTATTTTGTGAATTGACTTTTTCGATATTGTAGAATAAAATTGAGGAATTCACCCTTCATCTTGGATGTGAATTCCCGTACATGTGGACATAGTACGAAAATTGTTAAAAACCGAGCTTGCAGAGCAGTGAGAAAAAACTTCTTCAGTAACCGGGTGTGTAACATATGAAATAAGTTACCAGAAAATGTAATCTCGGCACCATCAGTGAACTGTCTAAAAAACAGGCTCGAACGATACCTACAAGCTTATCGATATTGTCAATCATCTGTGCACGACATGTTCGCAGCTGACGTAGCATCGCGTCCATTGTTGTTATATTTCAAGTCTTTGAGAAATCTCGGAGTCTGACTGGAATCTATACATTCTGGAAGGGTCCTGCCCTTCTACATTGGCAAATATCTGGAAGGGTTATCTAGACACCATCACCCGAGTCAACTGACGACCTTGCATTATAATATCTAAGATCGGGCACAAGCCCTATGTCATCTTGGGAACCTAAACTTGTACAGCCTGTGTCTGTCCTTGACCCCGCTTTAACACTCGACTACACATACATTCCTGCCTAACACAATTTGAAACATAGCAGCTACTTGACATTTTGGTAAGGAAAATCTCATTTGCAGATAATTTGATAGCTTTAACCTAATAGTAGAGGAGTAGAGGGTTAGTGAACTATAGTCAAAGCAGACGTTAAGGATATGTAGTTCTGTGCCAAGTGGGGTTCAAAGTGGGTTAGGGGGGAATGTATGAGCAGTCGAGTGTCTAGTGTCTAAGCAGGGTTAAGGAGAGATGCAGGTGTAATGTAGAGTCAAAGTGGACTTAGAGAGCAATGTTAATGTAGTGCAGTATCTCTCCCTAACCCTGCTTAGACACTCGACTACACGTACATTCCTCCCTAACCCATTAGCTACTTGACGTTTTGATAAGGAATATATCATTATATCATTTTGATGGCTGAAATGTAACTTGACCGGATAGTAGAGCATACCTAACCCTAAGTCATAACACCAGTTCGACAGTTGACTTCATCTTCGACACTCGATCAGACATAAATTTCTCCCTAAGCCCGCTTTGACACTGGACTACACATACATTCTTGACTAGTGCTGTTTGAGGCATGACACTATAGGCCTATATACATTGATCCGTAACCAGCTTTGACACTGGACTACACATACATTCCTACCTAACTGTGCTTTGACACTCATCTGCAGGTATGTGCCTCCCTAACGCCGCTTTGACACTGGATTACATTACACATACATTTCTGCTAACCTCGCTCTGACACTGGACTAGACATATATGTTCCTACCAAACCCAGCTTTGAAACTGGAATATACGTACATTCCTCATTAATCCCACTTTGCTTGGGAATGATGACATTTTATGTAAGTTTGAACCGTCATGTTAGCCTGCAGTGTGATGGGAGGCATACATCTGAGCAATTGCGTTTTGTCCTCCTATGCCACCTTGGCTAGGAAGAAAGTTCTCTGCAACAGAGATAATACAGCATAAATTGGCAAATAATCATCGTGTGTTTATGAAAGAGTCGCCTCATTGTGCAGCTTCAGTTTCACAGAAATCCTCGTCTTTATAGATAGTCATAATATATTGAGAAATAGACATGTACATTCTGCAGCTGTTTAAAATTGCACCATCACCAAAGTGAAGTTTGGGAGAAGGTATATGAGTTTAATGAAATATTTTAAATTGACCAAACTAACACTTTGAATACCCTAGGCCTATATTTCCATTGTGCCGGTTCAATCTGCCGGTGACAGAGATTCCGCTACTGTTTGTTGGTCGTGCACGACTATTGAGCCGTCACCAAACTGAAATTTTGAAAAGTTCTGTCTATGATATACACAATTCAACGCTGTTCTTGTGGTGAAGGCGATAATTTTATACAGTATCACCCTGCCATTCCGGAATTCACCGACTGCCATATAATGTCACCCTGATGATCCGAAGATTACCATATGATTTGGAATATCACCCTCTCATTCCGGAATTCACCGATCGTCGTAAATCATCACCCTGATCATTCGAAGACGGCCGAATGATCTGGAAAATCACCAGGCAGTGCCTAAAGTATTTCAACATTGGCAAAATGTTATGTAAAATGACTTATTTTGAAGTTTGCGAACAAACCATTAAAGCACTAATCTATGTGAAGGACAATAAGTCCACAAAATTTGCTTACAAGGACAATCGGATTAATAAAATACATAGTGCCCCCTTGGCCTAGGGTGATATGCTGGATTATTCCCCCCTCTGGAGAGAAAACATTATCACCCGAGACTGCATGTTTTCGCTCAAGGCGATAACTCACCCTAGACATAGGGCACTATGTATATAATGTTGTACGGTTTCAGGTACGTTGCAAAGGTGTGGTAAAAATTCAGTTTCACTTGATGTTTCATCTTTGTATGGCCATTAAAGTACTGGTATCTGGTGAAATTGACTTATTTTCCCATGTGTTTGTGAACGAATTTTCTGTTGTCCGTTTTCTTGATAATAGCCTACTCTGAGTATCAATTCGTAGGACAGAATATCTGAAAGATACTATCTTCCAGCTCTGAAATTGAATGATGTTTCAGTTTAGAGGTTGAAGTCCCACCCCCTCATTTGCTTAAATATGAACAACTCTCACAGGACAATTGTTCAATGGATGGTAGTTGTGGATTGACAGTTTGTGTATTATAAGCTGACTGCATTATTTGTGACGTTCACATGCCCACCACTTCACCAGCTGACATCACACGCTTAGCAGTTTGTTTGCTTGGGATGTCTGGACTGATTTAGCTTGAAGTGTCAAAGCCTGGAGACCGTATCTTCCAGATATTCTGTCCCAGGATTTGATTCTGTAGCTTTACAGAAGAATTGATACCGGTATAATATATATTGATATGTTGTTGGGGGTTTTTTCAATGCAGGATGAGGGGCCTGTTGCGGTCTGGGGCGGTCAAGGACATAGATAAACCCATTTGGTATGAGGTGTATGAAGCTTTCCCACCCAAACAAGCACCTGAACACAGCCGAGCAGAGCCATCAGAACCTGTGAAAAATATTCTATATGCTGAGGATATGATCAGAGCGTAAGCCGTCGTCTTAATATTTATCATTTGCATTCATGGGAGTATGATTTTGCAAGTGGTATTGTATTCATGGCTGTTTATTCTTGCACGAGTTCGAAACCAAAAATATTGATCACAACATTTTGAGTGTAGGACTTCTCTAACCAGTTTGTCTCGGGTGATATTGAAATAGATGTACACCTATAGGAGATTATTGTTTTAAGCCATGATTAACCAAAAAACCTACATTCATCTGTTTACAGACAGTTCTACAAGAGTTTCACCAATCCAGATGTAATTGACCTGAAGAATGAATCTGTGAAGACACCCTGTCAAAAGTAGGTATATTTCTCACTTACTCCATGGAAAGAAATGTGATTTATTTATAATGATACATTTACATGTATACAATTTTATTATATTAACCCATCATCAAGATTGAATCATTTTCTTAAGTAGTATGCTTTTGGTCCGATACCTGTTTATGATAAACTCAGTAAATACATGTAGCAGATTTGCATTCAGAGTTATCTTCTCTTTTGTAACCTTGAAATACTCGAAGAGGTTTGGCTCTTCTCTGCATATGAATTTCACTTCCAGATGTGTACATCGTATTTCACATGCCACAGCAACAATCTTTTTCCATGCTTTCCAGATTTGTTGAGAAATATTTTGAACTGATGAAAACTGAAACAGACAAACACGCCATATTCAAGAAGACCACAGAGGCTCTCAAAGCTCAAGGAATACAGCTTCGAACTTTAGAGGACCAGAATAAGGTAGATCAGAAGTTAAAATTTGCTGATTGATATTATATATTAAATATAATTGTTATACAAGTTGGTGAACAGCTCAAGTCAAGCTATAGTGTTTTCACTTACTTGAGTGGACTCCAAATAAAGATTTTTTTATCCTATATGATTATCCTCAACAGCAGGAGTTAACATCGGGCTGTTATAATTTGAATTGAACAAATTGATCTTTCATGACCCATGTTCATGATACCAGTTTTTATTAAATTCATCTCAATGATATCTAAAAGTGAACTGCAAAGCTTTCCAATGTTCTGCTAAAATGTCAGAAATCAAGCCCTTTGTAGTTATACCCCCCCGCAACGAAGTTAGGGGGGGTATACTGGAATCGGCTTGTCCGTCCGTCTGTCTGTAGACACAATTTTGTCCAGACTACTCCTCCTAGGATTTTGCTTCTATTTTAATGAAACTTTACATATGCGTTACCTATGGTTTGAAGATGTGCATGCCCTATTTACAAGGCGAAATTTTAATTTTTGACATATTTATGGCATTTTGAACTTTATAGGACTTTGCCATTTTCAGGATCTATTCCCATGTACAGATAAGATTCTAGTGTAATCAACTACTCCAACTATTTTTATCAGAAGGTTCTGAAACTTTGTAGACATGTTTGAAGATTTGCATCTCCTATTTGTGACATGAAATATTAATTTTTGTCAAAATTACCCAGACATGGAATGACCGGTATATTATTGTTTTTATACTGTATTGACATATTACTCAGAACGGCAGACTTGTGTCTTGCAGGGCGGGGGGTATCTCAGTTATCCCTTAGGATAACAGTTAAATCTACTTATAGTTATTTATTCGTGGTAAATAGTTTTGTGGATTATTTTCTTCTTCTGAGTATATGATAAGTCCAAACTTATACCACCAGAAAAATGGAGCCACAGTTTTCCAAAACGTCATCGATTGCCTCCCATTGTTTTTGGAACGTAATGACATAATAGTGGTCCTCACTCATTCATCCGATGTAGCATGATGAAATGATACATTAACTAAAACTCAAATGAAGGAGACCTCTATAACGTCATAATGTTCTACAAGCGAAGAGAGACAAGCAATGCAAGTTTTCAATACGGATTTATAACCGGATAACTTTAATATTATTAGTACAAATTAGCAAATTATTCGCCCCAAAATCGTTCAACATTGATATCACATAACACAAGGTGTATGTAAGCAACATTTTAGAAAAAATTTAAAAGCTTTACAGTTCACCTTTAACACCATTACATGTACATATTTATTCCTCTTCAAACTTCCAATTAAAGTACTTCCTTCAGCTCATCTGTTTATCTCCAAGGGACAAATACATGCACTTCCCTCCAGTTCACCAGTTTATCTCTTAGGTACATGTACAAATACATGTACTGTCCTCCAGCTTATTTGTTTATCACCAAGTGACAAACATGTACTTCCCTCCAGCTTATTTGTTTATCACCAAGTGACCATGGTGACAAACATGTACTTCCCTCCAGCTCATCTGTTTATCACCAAGGGACAAATACAGGTATTTCCCTCCAGCTCATCTGTTTATCACCAAGGGACAAATACATGTACTTCCCTCCAGCTTATCTGTTTATCTCCCTCCAACTCATCAACAGATGATCTGTTCATCTCCAAGGGAGAAATACCAGGGGTTCATAGACGTCAAAAGTCAGGGGGGTTTTCTCGCTGACTTGAGTTTTGTCCAATCAATATTCAGTTCTTCTAGCATTTTACCCCTTTCTTGTGTAATATTCCAATACATTAGCAATAGCATTTGTGCCAGAATTGAGTTCTTCATAAGTTTACTGTGATTCTTGGCTTCTCTGTTGAGTTTTTGAGTGAATTTTACAGCCTATGAAAGGTACATGTACTAAGATGTGACTTCTATGAACCCCTGAATACATGCTCTTCCCTCCAGCTCATCTGTTTATCACCAAGGGACAAATACAGGTACTTCCCTCCAGATCATCTGTTTATCACCAAGAGACAAATACAGGCTCTTCCCTCCAGCTCATCTGTTTATCACCAAGGGACAAATACAGGTACTTCCCTCCAGATCATCTGTTTATCACCAAGGGACAAATACAGGTACTTCCCTCCAGCTCATCTGTTTATCACCAAGAGACAAATACAGGTACTTCCCTCCAGATCATCTGTTTATCACCAAGGGACAAATACAGGTACTTCCCTCCAGATCATCTGTTTATCACCAAGGGACAAATACAGGTACTTCCCTCCAGATCATCTGTTTATCACCAAGGGACAAATACAGGTACTTCCCTCCAGCTCATCTGTTTATCACCAAGAGACAAATACAGGTACTTCCCTCCAGATCATCTGTTTATCACCAAGAGACAAATACAGGTACTGAGGCAAATACAGGTACTTCCCTCCAGCTCATCTGTTTATCACCAAGAGACAAATACAGGTACTTCCTCCAGCTCATCTGTTTATCTCCAAGGGACAAATACAGGTACTTCCCTCCAGCTCATCTGTTTATCACCAAGGGACAAATACAGGTACTTCCCTCCAGCTCATCTGTTTATCTCCAAGGGACAAATACAGGTACTTCCCTCCAGATCATCTGTTTATCACCAAGGGACAAATACAGGTACTTCCCTCCAGATCATCTGTTTATCACCAAGGGACAAATACAGGTACTTCCCTCCAGCTCATCTGTTTATCACCAAGAGACAAATACAGGTACTTCCCTCCAGATCATCTGTTTATCACCAAGAGACAAATACAGGTACTGAGACAAATACAGGTACTTCCCTCCAGCTCATCTGTTTATCACCAAGAGACAAATACAGGTACTTCCTCCAGCTCATCTGTTTATCACCAAGGGACAAATACTTCCCTCCAGATCATCTGTTTATCACCAAGGGACAAATACAGGTCCTTACCTCCAGATCATCTGTTTATCTCCAAGGGACAAATACAGATACTTCCCTCCAACTCATCAACAGATGATCTGTTCATCTCCAAGGGAGAAATACCAGGGGTTCATAGACATCAAAATAGTAAGTTTTTTTTTCTCGCTGACTTGAGTTTTGTCCAATCAATATTCAGTTCTTCTAGCATTTTACCCCTTTCTTGTGTAATATTCTAATACATTAGCAATAGCCTTTTAGCCACATGGTTCATACGGTCATGGAAAATCATGGAAAAGTCATGGATTTGACAAATGTTTTCCAGGCCTTGAAAAGTCATGGAATTTCATATCAAGTCATTGAATTTTGTTAGAGGTCATGGAAAAATAAAATGAAACTTGAAAATGCCCGCCAGGTCAATATTTCTCTGTATTTTTTTTACCGAAAACGTGATTTTCCCGGACCCGCGAACTTCATTTCGTCGAATGTTGCGTGTTGTCTGTGAAATTGCCAGAATCTTCCTGGTTTTAACTGGTTTTGGAATTCCCCTAAACTCCCAGGATGTATTTGTAAGGAAATGGCGCGCAGATCCTCAAGCGGGAAGGACGGAAAACGCGACCATGTGAAACAATGCCAGGAAAGTGCTCCTTTCGACCATCGTGGCTGTGTAACGAGAATTATCGGCAGTGGCTCGAACGTGGGAAGACCCTTGGCGAGGCCGGCTGCAAGGTTTGCTGGAAAAGCTTTGATATTTCTATATAATCTTGGATAGTGATGACTGGTCGCAATCGTATCTTTTAGTGTGGTACAGCGATCACAACGTATAAAATCTACTCTTGATTTGGAAGCCATCTGTTGTCGAGTGCTAAGCTAATGAAAGTACTGATGTCTGGATCGCCAATAATAGATTTAAAGTTTCAAAACGATTCAGCTGGCATTGTTTCAGCCGATAGCAGATGTATGGATAAATGTGGAGATTTTCTCTAAGTTGTGGACGAGTCTGTTTGGGAAATCACAACTGGAACACAGAGTTTAGTCTTCAAGGAAGTGAATTTGTGAAGGCGGCTCACTTCGAAATATGCCAGGTCTTCATGGTAGCAAGAAACTATCTACAGTAATATGCTTAAAAGTGGATCGTCTGCGTCAATGTCTTCTACCAGTTTTTGCGAGCAGATTTTCATAATTCATGCAATTCTATTGTGACAAAACGACAAATACGCGAGGAGACTGGATAGTTTTATTAACTAGTTTTATTAATAGTTCTGTGTAGCACAGATATTTGCAAGAGCTGCAGGAGTTTGCGTTAAGTCCCCAAGATTACTTATATATGCCTGCATGGTGTTTATAGTAAATTTGTTTGTTGACAACGATAGCGCTGGAGAGACAATTTGTGCGAAAATTCCTGTTGTTGTTGCTGCACGATAATTGCGTATATAATTTAGTTTGAAAAAGTTTGAACACAACGGTTGAACCAACAACAAAACTTTTCGAAATCGGTACCGGAAATATTCTGTTGTTTTCGCTTTCGGAAAGTTTTGTTGTTCAAACTTTTTGAAACTAAATTATATTCGGTGAGCAGTCAGAGTCCCCCAGGCCCAGAATACATAAATTTGCACTGGACAGGATCCGGTCAAGTTCACATACTATTGTTGTTGCTTCGACACATATCTCCTCTGGAAATATATTCCATGCAGTATGCGTACACATTAAAATAGTAACGAACGCCGACTTCACGGGAAAGAACGCGACTACGAGTGTTGAAAACTGGGGTCTTCATAATCCCAGAACCTGAACCTGTCAAGGATCGAGGAACAAGATTTGCAACGTCTGCTCGGCGAACACAGCAACATTAACAGGGATTTTCGCACAAATTGTCTCTCCAACGCTATCGTTGTCAACAAACAAATTACGAACTATACACACCAGGCATATATATTATAAGTAATCTGACTTACCGCAAACTCAGACAGACGCAAAACCGCAGAGACGGCAAACACCACGAGGTGAGCAGCTTACCATATTACCAGGTCATCAATTTACATTTACAACAGTCTACGGTGACAGCACAGCGCTGGCATGAGTTAGCTATAGTGGGCGCTGAGAACCGGGTTTGAGCCGATTGCGCGGAACCAGACAATGCAAAGAACAAAAATAGTCCACGGATACAAGCAATGCCTGGGCGAAGAAATGAATATGAAATACACTCAAATTCAGATTTCGTTTTATTTCTAGTTAACATGAAACGATGACGACTGGGTTTTTTCTTCACTTTCTGGTTGATACCCTGATATATGACAAACACAAAGTGAAAATCACTGGCGGATTGTTACAGGTCAAGTCAGGGTCATTGCATTATAGTGCACGTACACATTTTCAGATATTTTGTGAGTGGCAGCATAGTCTGGTCCAGACAAAATAGATCAATGTATTCTAGAGGGGTCGGCCAATTGGTCATTACATGGCTCAATTAGGTCACGCCATTTCACCACGTGGAGTCTAGTCCGAAAATATGTTCGACATGTTTTTGTCATCGGAACGTCAATGCGAAAGGAATTGGTCGTAATTCTAGGTTATTATCTAAGATAAGCGCGGTGATTGAATAGAAATGGTAAAAAAGAAGACTGTTGATGGTTGGGGGATTGACTGCATCGATGTTGTTGTTGTTGTAGGTTGGCCAATGACGGACGTTTGCCGGGACTTTATGCTGATTGTGAATCACATCACGGAAATCGGGGTTTTGTCTCCCAATTTGTTAAATACATGTATGTTTCCTGAAACAAATATTTTTTCTTTGAAATTGTACATCGTTTAGTCAAGTCCTTGCTCCGACACATGTGTCGTGTTCGATTTTCATGATGCAGCCGTTGTCCATGGAGAATTTCTGATCTAATTTGTCAGGTAAAAGGTCATGGAATTTGTCAAAAAAGTCATGGAATTTCGTAACTGTGAAAGAGTAAGAACCCTGCAATTGAGTTCTTCATAAGTTTACCATGATTCTTGGCTTCTCTGTTGAGTTTTTGAGTGAATTTTACAGCCTATGAAAGGTAGTAAGATGTGACTTCTATGAACCCCTGAATACATGCTCTTCCCTCCAGCTCATCTGTTTATCACCAAGGGACAAATACAGGTACTTCCCTCCAGATCATCTGTTTATCACCAAGAGACAAATACAGGTACTTCCTCCAGCTCATCTGTGTATCACCAAGGGACAAATACAGGTAATTCCTCCAGCTCATCTGTTTATCTTCAAGGAACAAACACAGGTACTTCCCTCCAGCGCATCTGTTTATCTCCAAGGGACAAATACATGTACTTCCCTCCAGCTCATCTGTTATTCGCCAAGGGTCAAATACAGGTACTTCCCTCCAGCTCATCTGTTTATAACCAAGGGACAAATACAGGTACTTCCTCCAGCTCATCTGTCTATCTCCAAGGAACAAACACAGGTACTTCCCTTCAGCTCATCTGTTTATCTCCAAGAGACAAGTACAGGTTCTTCCCTCCAGCTCATCTGTTTATTGCCACTGAATGCGACGTTAAACCTTATTTCTCTCTCTCTCTCCTGTTTATCGCCAAGGGACAAATACAGGTACTTCCCTCCAGTTCATCTGTTTATCACCAAGGGACAAATACATGTAATTCTCTCCAGCTTATCTGTTTATCGCCAAGGATCAATACAGGTACTTCCCTACAGCTCATCTGTTCATCACCAAGGGACAAATACATATACTTCCCTCCAGATCATCTGTTTATCATCAAGGGACAAATACAGGTCCTTCCCTCCAGCTCATCTGTTTATCACCAAGGGACAAATACAGGTCCTTCCCTCCAGATCATCTGTTTAACATCAAGGGACAAATACATGTACTTCCCTCCAGATCATCTGTTTATCACCAAGGGACAAATACAGGTACTTCCCTTCAGCTCATCTGTTTATCTCCAAGTGACAAATACATGCACTTGCCTCCAGCTCATCTGTTCATCTCAAATGGACGAATACATGTACTTTCCTCCAGCTCATGATGCTCGTCTGGTAATATCCAAGGGACAAGTCCGACACTCTTGTATTTTGCTTTTGGAACCTTCACTTTAAGAGCAAATCATTCCTTGTCCAGGAAATTAAACTCTTCCCTTAGATGTAGTCCTAATGTTAGAATATATTCTTTCTCAACTATATTTTCAGGAGAATCAACTGAAAGATAAATCCACAAAGACAAGTTCATTAGATCAGATTGAGGAAGTGCTAACTGCAAAGGACATATTTGGAAAAGTCGCAGAAGTGGACAAAGATGAACTGGGAGACTATTTGGAAGAGGACGAGCATGATCCACATTAGTCACAATATCACAAGTTTGTTTGAGAATGATCGTATGGTCCGGGCGAATTTCAGTTCACTCCACGATCATGACAGTGATTGCTTTTTTTACACTACATGTATTGTGTATGCAACAGACAGTTTTACTGTACCGGTACTGGCAATGTTAAATTAGACTGTTATCAACTGATCGAGGATGTGCACTGCGAAGAACATTACATTGTGATGAAGCTTGAATAATGGTGCATATTCCGGCATTAAGTATGTGCTATATATGCATAGATACTAACCATGAAGATATAGCATTGATTTGTTTAACATGATGACCAACAGGATTGAAGTACGTGTAATTGTCATTAGTTTGTATCATCAAGCCATTGGTAGATAACAAGCCTCTCTGGAGGATATAAAGTGAAGAGCAACATCAGGCATGTGTGACATGGTCAGATAAATGCACCATGCCTCAACAGTATGTTTCCAACACCTCTCTTTGCTGCAACCGGTTTCCAAATGAAGGAATGTCAGTCAGAAGTGTTCACACATCTCAAAAATGAACAGTATTATATGCCTGATGAGCCTTTTACAGATCCCAATGTGTTACTATGAAACTGTAAACAATTGCATGTCTGAAAGTTTGATACTAAAAATGCTGTTAAGACATAGAAAACACTGCCGAAATGGAAAATAGGAATTTCTTTTGTTAATTGTACCTTCTACGTTTGGTCCTACTCCTTTCAAAACAAATTGAGCATTTCGAGCCAATTGTAGAATAATTCCATCCACCCTGGCAGATAAATTTCTCATACAATTTTTTCCAAATTGAATTTTAACTTGAAATTTTAAATTCAATTTCAAATTAAATTGAAATTTCAAATTAAAAATTTTAATTTCAAGTTGAAATGAAAGTTTATATTGGATGATGTCCAGAAACTAATGTAATTCTCCCAAGCCTCGGAATAAACAAATTTATCTACATGCACATTTTGCTAAAGTGTGCACCCTTCTGTATCAAAAACATTTCTATTATCTGAAATCTACATGCACTTGTGCTTGTAAATACCCCTTATTTCGTGCCTTGTCTCCTCAAATCGGTCTCAAATTGACCCAGCCTGGGCTAGGATTACCTGATGTATTGTCCAGCAAACCCTGTGAATAATATTGGCCACTTCTTTCCACAATGCAATCCTTTGATAGTAAAATTAATGCTGTGTAAAGTGAACGCCATATTCTGGATTTATAACTGAGCATGACTGGTCTATATAGTCCTACTAGATTAAATACTCTCATTGTGTTCCTAACACTAGGCCTTCTTGTGCACAAACGGCATATTTATTGCTAAAATCTACACCTGCTATTGCTATGCCTTATATCCTCCTTTAGGAGATCCTTTGCAGAATAAAAGTGACCTCCCTTTAGGTAGCTCAGCTGGTTTACTCGGCGCATGCACCCATGAAGTCCTCATCTTTTTCTACTGCAGCCTATAGGTGTGTTTTGTACAAGTCCGTAGAGTGAGGGGAGGATGGGCTGGGCCATCAAGGCAATAGCCGGTTTGATTTGATAATAAATACCAACATTGTTTATAAATGTTTAATTTTCGCAGCATCTTAAATATGTCACCTCACAGTTTCAGGGTACATAATAAAAGCAATCCAACTAACAAACAGCATCCTTAGTCCGATGTCAGACTTACACTCAAGGCGGAAATCAAGAAGTAGCATGCACTGTATGAGGAATGTTTGGAGTCGACTAATCTATAATCATGGGGTTGATCTTTCAACAGCGATAGTGCAATTGGACAGAACCAATCCGCAGGATGTGAAATAAGAAAACAATTTCTTGCAGCACATCCAAATGCATGGCTATCCAAGCATAATTTGGTTGCCCCCCAAAAATTAGGTTGCCCTGGGCAACTGAGCAAAGGGCTGTTTTGCACCCTGAATCCCGAAAATAAGTTATGTGTTTTGGGAAAAGTTCATAGAATTCTACCACATCAATTATTTTCACCATGATGAATCATTATAGACTGCCTGGGGACTTGTGAAAGACTGTAAAATCATTAGAGAAATAAACAGTCTTATTTTTAGTCAACAAAATTTTATTTTCATGAATAGATGAATAACAATGTTCTTTTCATAGAACCCACTTAACTTACCCCAACTGTCATACAAGTTTTCTATGAAATGCAATATTGGAAAGCAATAAAGGTTATAATGTTGCATCATGAGATAATATTCACCATTGCAGCTTTCTCTCAGTTATTTGACAGCTTCTTTTCTGACAAGATTTGCTTCCACATTAAATTTGACAAACTTAACAGGGTTATAACTTTCAGTTAAAATGACAAGTGATAAACGTGCGTACAATATATTGTACCTGGAATTACCTTCTTTGACAGGAATAAACACGTGAGGATAGACAATAATGCAGGTGTGGTTGAGATATATCATGTAAATTATTTCACCCACCAGACAAAATATTAATATCAGTCTGATTCTTGTGAGGAACTATACTGTACATCACACACCGACACGTGTGCACGAATCATGTAATACTTTGAGATACAGGGTCTTCCCAAATTATCTGAAAAGCTCTACAGATAATAACTGATATCACACACTTGTCTCGCACAAGTTATTCTGTTTCTTGAATAAATGTTTGCAACAGGATTTCTATGTGTTCAAGTGTTCTTGCCTCAGATCAACCGGTTAGTAAGTTGGTGGATATGGATATTGAAAAACTCAAACTGTCTTACGGAAGAACTTGATACTAAAGGTCACATACCGTACAGACATGTATCCACATGGGATTTCTCGACTCTATACTACAATCCCTCATCAGGACCTTATTGACCGTCTAAGTTCATTAATAGTATCTGTGTTTAAGAAAACTGATCGTAGATATATTAATGTCGGAAGCCATAAAGCATTCTTTAGCTCGACTACATACAAGAGATATCATTCATGGGATGTTTCTTTGTTTATAGAGTTGCTTGAATTTCTCATTAAAAATATCTATGTGAAATTTGGCAACACAATATATCAGCAGTATATAGGTATTCCAATGGGTACTAATTGCGCACCCCTGTTGGCTGACCTGTATCTGTTCTCTTATGAATATGACTATATGCAGGCGCTTTCAAAACCCGATCCATTCAAAGCCCGTTCCTTCTCATTCACCAAACGCTATATAGACGATCTTCTCGCTGTGGATAATCGCTATATAAATGACGCAGTGAAGGATATATATCCACCTTTACTGGATTTGAAGGAAACTACAGATAGCCCTACAGGCACATCATATTTAGATCTATATCTCTATAAAAATGAAGCGGGCATTCTCTCTCGTCGACTTTATGACAAAAGAGATGATTACAATTTTGACATCGTAAACATCCCTTTCTGGACAGTAATATTCCAGTGGGACCTGCATATGGCGTATACATATCTCGTTTAGTAGCATTTGCTAGATCCTGTGTTAAATGTGACGATTTTAATCAACGTCACAAAACATTGGTGCAGAAACTTAAAAAACAGAGCTATTCCACCAAGCGCCTACACACAAAGTTTCTCAAATTTGGCGATACATATCGCATGCTGATAACAAAATACGAACGTAGCGTGCAAGATCTATGGCGCTACGTTTCGTAACTTGTGTTTAATTCCACTTAACCCGGGGCTAGGGGCCGTATGAACCTATGTACTTCTAGATCCTCATGGTACTCATATGAACAGTCACAATCAAAGCGTTACTGAGATACATCATTTTTTAGATGACGACTCTATAACGAATATTATGGATTAAGAATACTGATCAGCGATACGGATTTGATAGTTTTGGAACATCATGATGTCTTGCCGGCATCATTGAAAACTGTTGACCGCTTCTCTCTTGCAGGAAACAAGCCTATGTTTATGTATACTATGATTGTCCTTTTGAATTTGGTGCTAATACTGTTATATGGAAAATGGAATAGGTCTTTGGATTATGGACGCGGATATTCTCTAATGGACGACGGCTGGATTATGAATGACGGACTAGACGCTTGTAATTCTTACCCTGCGCATGCACATAAAGTGTACCGGACCACCATTGCGCGGGAACCAATGTCACTTCTGGTCACGTGACTGTGACGTCAATAGGTCAAAGGTTAATATGCGGGTTAATACGCATTGTCTACTATCACTGGAAGGTGGAACAGTCTGTGTGAGGCTACTGTCACGAAAACAACCCTATGTCTGTACAAAGTGGGAGTTTTGAATGGATTACCCTGCACGACATTTTGGCCGAAACACACACCGCAAACGCGTGCGCATGCACGCGATGCTATCCGGCAAGATGTCCTTGTGACGTCATCGAACCAGCCAATCCTACTTACGCTACCCACACCCTCTCACCTCCAACCAACGTCACACCCGCTCTAACCAAACAATCTCCATATCAACAAATGAAACACGGACACTCTTCCCCAGGGTGGGACATTAATCCCCAGGTGATATTTGTCCGTAGGACACTCGTACCTGGTTAACATTGCCTGTAGGACATTCTTCCCCAGCTTGGAGTGTCTCACGGACACTCTATGTATAGGACATGCAGTGTACCACAGTCCATCGGCTTGTGTGGTATTAGATACAAATATTTCAGAGCGATGATGCAACAGCCCTATCAAGTCATATGTTTGGAAAATGATGAAGCATTTGACCGCCAGATAGTAATAAAAGGCCCAAACGAAGTATTCATAACAAGTACCTTTGAGGCCCGACGCCGACGAAGCGCTTCATTCTCCACCATGTTTACAAATAAAGAAAACTAGAATCGATGATTTGTACAGAGGGGAAGCCTCTGGTTTCAGATCAGGATCAATGTCTCTTCTCACTGGCCTCGGATGTACAGAATAAGACACTGATTTTGAGCTAGCCAAGCAGATGTTTAATGATGTTAGTTCGTGCCTCTGGTGTAGGACAATCTCTCCGAAGGAGGACTGTATCCTGGGACGGGCCTCCTCTTAGAGTGCGGAGAACGAAAGAATATGTTCTACTGTTTCCGGGGCACCCCTGAAAAAATGTAAGATGTAAAATGTAACACTGTATTGTTAAAGTGTCTCCTGTAGCTGTCCAGACAGTACCCAGTACGAAGCAGGGACAACATAATTTGAGACTTCCGTGGTGTTGAAATCCATGTTGAGTTGAGTTGCACGAATGGCTGGATGGAGAATAAGTGTCTACCCCTCTCAGTTACATTTCGTTCTCATTATTATGTCCTCTTGCAAATAAAATAACTTGTTTATACAATGTATATATAATTCATTTTATGCATGGACATATCTCGTCGATTTTATGACAAAAAAGATGATTACAATTTCGACATCGTAAACTATCCCTTTCTGGACACTAATATTCCAGTGGGACCTGCAAACGGCGTGTATATATCTCGCCTAGTAGCATTTGCTAGATCCTGTTTTAATTCTGACGTTTTTAAGCAACATCACAAAACATTATTGCAGAAACTTACAAAACAGGGCTATACCCCACCAAGCGCCTCCACTAAAAGTTTCTTAAATTTGGCGATACATATCGCATGCTGATAGCAAAATACGAGCGCAGCGTGCATGCCCCATGGCGTTACGTTTCGTAACTTGTGGCTAATTCCAATTAAGCCGGGGCTAGGGGTCGCATGAACCCATGTAAATCAAGATCCTCATGGTGCTCATATGAACAGTCAGAATGAAAGCATGACTAAGATACATCATACTGATCAGCGATACGAATTTGTTATTTTTGGAACATCATGATGTCTTGCCGGCATCCTTGAAAACTGTTGACAGCTTCTCTCTTGCAGGAAATTAGCCTATCTTTATGTATACTACGATTGTCTTTTTGAATTTGGCGGTAATGCTGTTATACGAAATCTGGAAAAGGTATTTGGATTATGGACACGGATATTCTTTAATGGACGACGGTTGAACTATCAACGACGGACGAGACGCTTGTTATTGGTGCTGACAGTGTCTTATGAATTAGATTTTTCGATTACGTACGCGGAATTTGTTTCCCGGGCGGCTTACTTATGAATGTCAGATCCTACGCATGTATTTCCATCATCTTGGGAGTTACAGCTTCTGACTTTTTTTGTTTTAGGTTCATATTCAATTTGACAGATGGGGTTTTGTTAGTTTTGTTCCCACTGTCAGGAGTATGTTATCGCTTACCAAGGCGGAGAACCTGCGATTGTCCAGTTGGATGAAGAATTCGGAAACAATGAAATTCGAAATAAGGAAATAATTTATACCTAATTATATGCGAAATATCTCTTGACTGATTAGATAGCCAATACCATGAAGAATATAAAAAATATTATACTGAACATTCACAGTATGTTTTATCTCAATTATGTTTTATAGCTATTCATGGTTATTGGAAAATACTGCACCCGAACTCGCTTGTTAACCCTATCGATTGTAGCTTATCCAAAGAGAAAGTCTTCATGTTATTTACATTGTAGGTTGAGTAGTATATGGATGAATTCGGAGTGGGCATTTAACTGGATGGTTCGTCCTCATCGCCGTTCGACTTTGTCGACCTAGTCTGCTATGATGGAGCCTTCCTGTGACTGGATCTGCGAAAGCAACGGAAGACAATCGGAAGAACGCTTTTCAGGAACGATTTTGTACACCTCCAACAGCAGGACAATTGCACTCGCAAATACAGTTATTTCGAAAATTTGGTCGACAATCTACCTGAATTGAACTCTGAACAGTGTATCTATGCTGATGACTGAATGGTACACTTTACGAATATCAATGCAGGTGGTTTGTCAACCAAAGCGATTAAAGAACGATCGAACGAAATATTTAAGAATGAACGTGTTCCCTTACAGTTTCGAACATTTTACCAATGCACCGAAACCGAGATTTAACACGGGAATGTATTTTGTTGCCCCTAAAACACATGAGCAGTGTGACTAACGTCACAGGACCTACGAAGTAAAGTAGGCATTAGGACTCGAACGCGAACTGAACTCTTGGAAATCCCCACCCCCAGTTGAAATCCTGCCTATATTAAGATGGGCACCACCCAAGTCAGAATCGCCACTGATTTTCATCAAAAATCACCAGAAATTTCCATCAAAAATAGGTCAGCTCAGAACTTGTTGGTAACAGTCTCCTAATGCGCCTTCATTCCAAAATAAATAACGATCACCGATTTAATTTTACATTTTTTTTTAAAGGAAACAGATTGAATAATATAGGTTCACTAGATTTCAAGCTTTACGTGTGAAAATACATCTTCATCTCTTTAGTGGTTTTTAGTGCCCTTGTCCAGGATCAAAACAACTTTTTAAATCACATTATTTTCCCAACAATACACCAAATTTTTATATATAGTACTATAGTATAGAAAGGTAGCATTTATGTAGTTTACGGTAATTCAACTCGAGACCAACACCTTCTATGCACAAGATAATAATGATTCTATGTGATTCTCCTGAGCATAACCGGTACAAAGACGAATAAATAGCGTCTCTACATCACGTTGTTATCTGGATATATGAGACAACACATTTTGGGTATCGGCAATCTGATGAATGTACTATTCCGGCTTCCTTGTTTCACATTATATTCTATGGCAGTTGATCGGTGATTTTCTTTATGATAAACGTTAAACCACCTCAGCTTCGTTGTGCAAACAGCGCTGAATTTTTGAGGGTATATGCAGTAGGGTATTTTTAGCCGGAGAGTAACTGATAGGCCTAGTCATTAAATGCGATAAAACGCTGGAGCAAAATGGACCACAGTTTTCTTGGCAATGATGACATGTTTGGATGTGAAACAGGATACACGTTACAGGCTACAGCTTACATATATATATAACAATATACTGAAGTGTTAATTATAAATCTAATTTTAATCAGAATTATTTCAGATCAGAACTTGCTGGTAACAATGCCCTAATGCACGTTCATGCCAAACATCAAGGTTCTAATGTCAACGGTTCTCCTTATTTTGCCGACGAAAGGATTCGGATGGACTGACTGACTCACTCATTACCGGACAATTTGCGATCTGTAGCCTACTTCGTAGGAATTTATTATTTGACGATAACTTACATATGATGGGTTAAATGTCGCAAAGGAAAAGGTTTTTTTCAAACCTGTAAAATAGATTCCTCACTGTTCAAGGAAGAATTCTGTGACTGATATTACTCATGTATTTATCCAGCTTGTAAGAACTTGAAATCTAATTCAATTACTCTCATGTAATATAGCCCTTTTATCTAGAATAGCAGTGAACAGTAACATCTGTAATTCTAGACAAAGCTCGAAGATGTGTGCTTATGTATCATAAGAGAAGGGGACTGGGATTTTCAATGATTGTAACCACTGGTACAGATCTATATTCTTTTTAAATAATGTTTTCAAGACGGACGCGAATCTAAATAATTCATATCCTGATGCATCTTCATACACACGTACTAACGAACATCAGTGTTTCGACTTGTTTACAGTGTAGAGGGCGAACACCTGGGCCCATGCACCAATGGTCCTCAGTTCATATTTACCGTTGTCATTGTCCTGGTGCAGGGATATGAAATTGCTTATGAACAAATATATGGTGTTCCTCAGTCGTTTTTTCCAATTCATTCAATCTCAGCTGGTATATTACTTACTTACATATGGGATTCTTAGTATTTTGTTAGCATGGCCCTTATGTTTCTATGGGTCTGCTTCATATAGATAATATTCTCAACTGAAAATCTGTGACATAAATATGTTTTGGTGTGCTTTTCGTGTCCAAAACATGGCGGCATTGTGTATTATGACCGTTTTGTGAAATAGAGAGATTTTCACTGAAAATCTGTAATCTGAAGATTGACTCTTCATATATTAGTCAAACGTTCCAATAACTAACACTTTTTTTTTGCCAAGAAAAGGTTATCTACTTTAGACAACTCAACAGTGTCATTGGGTGATGATAAATACATGCAATTTTATTGGAGTGATAGAGAACGGCGTGTTTCAGAGTTCTCACGAACATGACTGTAAGCATCAGCCATGGATGACGGAAGTTTGGAGGAGAATTGGTGTGACGTGTAGAAAGCGGAGTGGCCATTTTTCTTTCATTCATATGGCTTGAATCCGATAGAATTTGAACTGAACATTAAGTTTCCTTTCTTGTGAACTCCGTTTTATTCTGAAAAAGCACACTACGAGTATAAAATTTTGGAAACTCATCAATAGTTATCATCTCTTCAAATCAGTGGAATTTTGTTGAATACCGTGAACGCTGTTTGTGCAGACCATAGTCGAGATCCACCATAATACCAAACCCACCTTAATGTGTCTGTTTGTATCCACCAGACATTGAATTCACTTGATGCCTACACGAGTTTTGATAGTGTTGTGTGATGTGATTTTTTATGGATGCGGATATTTTTCATGGTCGATGGCCTCCCACTGACATATGACACGTATATTCAATGATTGTTACCCGTTAATAAACTTGCTTCCCAAAGGGATAAATCTTTCTGTCGAAATACCCTCGTGGTTGAAACATGATCGCCTCTCTGTCTGTCTGTCAATCTAATTGTTTCAGAAGTAACTAGTCGGTAAATCAAGCTTTTGTTTGTCCTGGATAGCTGCACTTAGTTGAAAACTAGTTTCGTTAGGCCCAGCACGACATACAATACTACATACAAGACGAAAGGACATATGTATAATAAATGTATAAATCGCCGGGTTAATCGTAATACTATGAAATACGGTTTTATACGGAACTCAAAATCATCGAGGACTGGAATAGATTTGCACCAAACTGATTCATATTCAAGTCTAGAAATCTCAAAATTTCTGATAAATAAAAATTTTAAAACCTGAAAATAAATTTTTCGGTATGAGGTATGAAGCCCCACCTAAGCTGCACAATGATCCTTAACTAGTTAATGATCTGATATAAATATCATTCAAGTCTAATCGTTTAAAGGTGCATACATCTATAATTCGTTATCCTAGTGGCCCACGCTTGACAGACGGATTTTGTTGTATTGAATGGAATCCGGAACATATGTAAGACCGTCTGTCATATATTATGTTAGGCCAGTGAAAAATCTCTGAAGAATAAACATTGCATTGCTCGTTTAGAGTTTCCTTAAGGAGAGCTCACAGTAGAATGGACAGTCATGATGATGAGATAAAAAATAACCACAACACGCTATCGGATTTTCGCCACGCGAATTGTTTTCAGTGTTACACATATGATAGTTATATTACAAGCGTCTAATCCGTCATCCATAATTCAGCCGTCGTCCATTAGAGAATATCCGCGTCCATAATCCAAAGACCTATTCCATATTCCATATAACAGTATTAGCACCAAATTAAAAAAGACAATCATAGTAGACATAAACATAGGCTTGTTTCCTGCAAGAGAGAAGCGGTTAACAGTTTTCAATGATGCCGGCAAGACATCATGATGTTCCAAAAATATCAAATCCGTATCGCTGATCAGTTTTCTTAATCCATAATATTCGTTGTAAAGTCGTCATCTAAAGAATGATGTATCTCAGTCACGCTTTGATTGTGACTGTTCATATGAGTACCATGAGGATCTTGAAGTACATGGGTTCATACGGCCCCTAGCCCCGTCACACATGTGATAGTTATATGTCACACATGTGATAGTTATATGTCACACATGTGATAGTTATATGTCACACATATGATAGTTATATGTCACACATATGATAGTTATATGTCACACATGTGATAGTTATATGTCACACATATGTCACACATGTGATAGTTATATGTCACACATGTGAAAGTTATATGTTACACACATGATAGTTATATGTCACACATATGATAGTTATATGTCACACATGTGATAGTTATATGTCACACATATGATAGTTATATGTCACACATGTGATAGTTATATGTTACACATGTGATAGTTATGTATTCCTGTGAACCATCAGTGTACATTGCCCTAGTGCGATCTTCACATTTATCGCAGATCGCAATAAAAACACTAAGGATCACAACAAACATTCACAAGTGCACCTACGCATTATAATACCCGTAAGCGAGACGGTACGTGCGAACAGTCGCGAAATGAAAATCAGTAGTTGAGTTAGCAGTTTCTATTTACATCTGACAGCATTGGCGTGTATTCTCTCACGAAGCAATCCTATGTAACCCGATGAATCGTTCCACGTGCATCGGTCGTTCGCTCTTTTCTTGTCTAATTGTGCATACATCTAATGTCTTTGTGCTGTAACCTTATCCTCTATCATATTGAGAAAAAATCGAGCGAACGAAATAAAAAATTGGTCCAACACTAGGCCGAAATATGCCATTATGCCAATATGTCATCTTAGATATTTCTTAAATTTTACTGCACACCTCGATACAAAAGTACATCGTGGAAGTTTCAGACCCTAGCCCATGGGTTAACAAAATACTTGGAGCAGTGGGGCCATATGGCATCCTTTGGAGGCTGTGGGGCACCCTAAAAATCACCCAAGCATACTAGGGTTTTCATGCATGTTGCATTCTATAACTTCATAAAGCACTACCTGAGGGTAAATTTCGCCTACAATTTTCTCACTGCACATCGAGGGTAACACACCAAGGTAACCGAAGAATATTGAGAAATTTTTTTACAATTTGTATGGATACCTTGGAAGCAGCTCTCAATGCCCGGCAGTACTCATGCATTACCACTGCATGACCAATTATATTGCCCCTTAACCCTATTTGACCCTGGCGATTTGAGGAGTACCGCAGCCTGGGGGGGGGGAGTGCACACCCCCACTATATATTATCCCTATCGCTGAGACTAGAGGGCTAAAATTTACCACACTATATCTTTGGGTCAAGCTCTACAAGAAAATGTAAAAACATCCAAGATGGCTGCCTTGATGACGTCACTGTGACGTCATTTTCTAAAGGAGCATTTTGGGACAACTGCATGACAAATTAGTAAATAATAATCTGATATGAAATAAAATAGGTTTTACCCACTTTTCCATACAGAAAAGCAAAAAATTTGAAGAAATCTGACGAAAACATCACTTTTCTGATACTCCACATGGCCGCCATTTTAAATTTACCCATGATCCTCTGTTTGAGAGGTTATGCGAATAGGCTCAAAATGACCCCAATATGATAGCCTATAACGTCACGGAGTTTCAGCTTTCCATTCTTTGTCGTTTCGGAGATAGCGGAGAACGTTTGGTAGGGAGGCAATTTGGCACCCCCTCCCCACGCCTGGTAGGGTTAATGGGGGAGGAGAGGGAGGGCGAATGAATCAGGGGGTGTTTTTCGGCGATATTGAGACATATGGTTTCAGTTAGGTATCGTAAAAGGCATAGAAGCGCGTTGAATCAACAGGCTTAATTTTTGCGAAAACATCCCGTTTCTGGTACCTACACATGGCCGTCATTTCAAATTTACCCATGATCCTCTGCTCGGGGTGTCATGCAAATAGGCTCAAAATGACCCCAATATGATAATCTAAAACGTCACGGAGTGTCAGCTCTAAATTTTATGGCGTTCCGGAGAGAGGAGTAAACAACAACAGGTAGGGCGGAAAGTACCCTTCCCCCGCCGCTATTTTAGTTTTTGCAACATTGAACTTCAAATCCCAACGGTCGCAGTATATACAAAATTTATCGAACAACTGCTGTAACCCTTCTTGTGTTCTCGAAAAAGAGACAGTATCGTCTGCGAATTATAAAATAAATATTTGGAACTCTTCAACTATATCCGCAATTTCACTCGGCTATAAAGTTCTTTGATCCCTTTAATTAGTCTATTACTACAACGGTTAACCGCAATCTAATAATTGTGGTCACAATAATATCATCGTGTCAATAATTGTAATCGTGTCAATAATTGTAATCGTGTCAATAATTGTAATCGTGTCAATAATTGTAATCGTGCAGAAAGTTCTTATACTATGTAATCCTGTTTTATATGGATATCAAAATCATCGATGATGATGGTAATATTTTTGTGGTCCATTTTCATATCTACAAATATGAAATGCCCGAAAACAATTTTAAAACCTTAAATTTAAATGTTTTATATAAGAGGTTTAACATGAAGTACCGCCTAAGTCACTCGGTTGTCCTTAACCAGTTAATGATTTAATGAGTCAAATATCTTCCTCCTTTCCTTTGATCATTTATAGGTGCATACACCTAATTCCTTGTCCTATATAACCCACGATTGACAGACGGATTTGTAATGATGAATGGAATTCAGGGCATGTGTAAGACCGTCTGTCATATATGTTGTTGGGTCAGTAGTCCATTAGTGTAAACATTGCACTTGCTCGTATAGAACTTCCTTGATCAGAGTTCACAGTGACGAGAATGAGATGATAATTACATACACATCCTTTTGGATTTCAGTATTACATGTTATGGATTGTGACGTATCGCTGTTCAGTGTCCTAAAGAGACCACCTGCATTATTTACAAACCACAGGGACACAGGGATCGCAACGAACTGCCACACATTATAATACCCCACAGGTGAAACGGCACGTGCAAAAAGGTGTGAAATAAAAAAAAAGTGGTTAAGGAGCAGCTTAGCAAGTTTCACCATGTCAATATTGAATTACTGAGAAATTGTATGTATGTTATTGTATGCCTCTGATGCTTCTGAAGCATGCTGTCGTGAAAACTGAGATTAAACACGAACATTCCTCTCGGGACATTTTACATAATCAGCACCGAAGCTTTGAACATGATGTGAAAGCGTCTGATGAAGGCGAATTCAGCTTTGGGGAATATAACATCTAACTCCTCACAGAGGATCCCGAACAATCGGTCGATACACTGGTTCTTGATGATGATTATATAAAGGAACGCATTGCCTTTTCTTTGACATCATCTGATGTTCTTGATTATAAGGATATCTGATTTTTAATTTCCCCTTATAGTCCTTCATACAATTCCATTCATGCGCGCCTTCGCTCCTTTAGTTCAGGCTTTGAGGATCATAATATTGTCGGAAGCAAATTAACTAGAAGTGTGTATCATCAGTTTAGACTAGCTATATAGTAGTGTCGTTCACCAAACAGCCAACACCAATAGACTATTGTAATCCCTACAAGCGCAAGACAAACTACAAAGGCGCTACGCGATGGATCATGGATGTGACTTATTATGTACGTTCTTAGGCTGAGGTATAGAAGTTCCAGCATCAGCTCATCTTCGGTGATGCAACATTCGAGTCTGCACGGACAGGACACACACTAATCTTACTGCGCAAATACATCACATGTGTTCTATCTAGTGTAATGTAAGAATGCAGACTTCTAGCTAATATGCTTCTGATATTATTTATTGCTCTAATTGCACCATATCCATCCGATATGAATTGCCCCAGGATTAGAAAAGATCCATCTAGCATATCGCGTGCCCATGACACATCGACATGTATGTGCGACATGTCTGATATGAACTTTCACATGAATTGTTGCAATTTACCCAGGCTTCGTCCTAGAATCCTCCGTATTCTAATCTGAATGTGAGGTGGGCGGTCGGTTTTCCTGTAGAGTCATATGGCTGCGTTTTATAGTCTCCAGACGTCAAATTTCCCCACCTCCTACATATCTCACCAATTTCTATAAATACAATTAAGGGTATAGTCGATCATTCAGTGTTTAGTCGTCGTCCATTAGAGAATTTCCGCGTTCATAATCCAAAAACCTAATTGGTATAACGGGATTAACACCAAATAGCCACTGATCCCACATCAGCCAGACTCGCGTGCAGATTGATACATCCGTCTTATCACATTATCTCAAATTCATCACCCATTTCGTTAATTAAAGCTATTTTATTCCCTACAATATACGCGAAACATTGTAAAGACAGGCCTATGTTGTATCAAAAATACCACAATTTCCACCATAATTTTCTTCTGTTAAATAAATATCAATTCTGTCCAGAAGATTGATCAGCTTGGTATACAAACACTAATGGTTTTCTTACAATTGTTTGCACTATAGTGCAAAAACCTAATGTTAGGGAACAATACCCTTTTCCAAAAAAATTGTATTTTTTTTTTTTATTTAATGACTTTTTTCAACTAATTTGCAAACATGCACAATAAAGAACAGCAGGGGAAAAAATACATATGAACTTGAAAATCTATATCTTCAAGATATTTTGCAAATAATCAATGAATGCAAACAAAAATGCAGTTGATAGGAATATGTCACATTCTCTTTTGTGCCCGTATAAACCAATAGTACCTGAGCGGAATGTTTTAGTAATTGACTGTTAAGATATAAAATAGTTTTCTACTATATGCAAATTTTATTTAATTTATCTATTATAAAAGTAGTATTTCCTATGGACTTCTCAGTGATATCCATTTTCCCAACATGTACACTATTTCCCCCGAACTTGTTAATTCCGCCGTGACAAATATACCTTATGGCCTTTACTATATCTGAACACTATCATTTTGTCCACAAGTTTCTCAATTTTATGCATTTCAATCTTCTCAAGAAATTGATCAGCAAGTTTTAAAAACACTACCATTTTCACTACAATTTTCTCTTCGGGAAAGGCTGTAATATTCCCTACAATATTCTGTTAAAACAAGAGAGATGTAGAGAAGACTGCTATTTTATTACGATTGCCTCGTAGACATTGAAGCTTCTTAGGATACAAAGGTGGAGTAAACGTATAGTGTATTTAAAAACGATGACCCGTTCTGTGGGAAAAGATTGGAATGTATGGAGAAATACATAAAGAAGGATATTGTATGGGACACAGTTATTGCAGCAATATGATATGTACACATGTTGAAAACATAATGCTACGGTATTTAGGTGACATTTTTAGAGAAAACAGTAAAAAAAGCTTCTTTTTAAAAAAAGGGAGCCATTTTTGTGGAGGAAAGGAACCGAGATGCGCAGTGGGGATATTTCAGAGAAAATAAAACGTTTCATAAATGCTTGCAAAGGTTGATAGTTGAAATGTTAGTGTGTGACAAAGTTGGTACCGTGCCGTATCATTGTTGTATTTTCTGCACTATCGGTTGATAGGACATGAGGTTCGCTTGGGGGCGTTGCAGCCATAGCAAAATAAGCGCCACGGATCATGCCATTTTTTGTCCTAAACCGTGCACCAAATGTTACATTTGGAATTCAATAGAAATCCGTTATCTGTACAATATCTCGAGTGACTCAGCAATAAATCTGATCTGCTTGATATTTCTAACGGGCAAATTTACGAGAGTGTGAGAAAAAAACTTAATTACTTAACCTTAGATTAAGGTATACTTGTTTTATTTGTTCTACAGACACAAAGATTCCCTCAATGTATAGACATCAGATAAATATCGTCAAATTTTGCTGGGCGTAATAGGTGCTGGTCGTAATAGGCCCAAGGAGATTTATTCCAACTGATTTTATGTACGATTAGTTGCATATTTTATATAAAATCCCTATTTACATTGTTTCTTCCTACTTTCATTATATAAAGCAACTATTTGTTCGTTTGTCAAGCTTAATGCACACAGATAAATGTATAGTCGTATGTTTGGATAATCCTGCATAGAAAATAGTGTCTGATCGGTGTAAATTTCCTTGCGGATCATACGTGTTTGGAATTCACATTTTGTGTAGCCAATCACCGTGAACGATATTTCCGTGTGCTACAGACTTGTTTAACCTGTTGCCGGATATGTGAGCCTGTTGGAATCCATTAAATATTCCCGAAACATAGAAAAGTGAAATTATTCAGCAGGAGAAGTGAGTGAGTGAGTGAGTAGGATTTTAACGTCGTTTTCAACATTGTTTCAGTCATATCACGACGGTGCCTACATGTGCCAGAACAGGAGAGTGTCCACAGTTTCTATTATTCTGGACACTGATCAGCCCAGTGAGTACAGCACCCGGTCACCCATCCAAGTATTGACCGAGCTCAACGCTGCTTAACTTCGGTGATCTGACGAGAACCGGTGTGCCCAACGTGATGCGCCGTACTTCAGCAGGAGAAACATGCATCGATAGTCACTGTGATTATCTGAGGAAATTCCAACAAACGCTCATGCAAAATAAATAGAGTTATCATTGAAAACTGTTGACCGCTTCTCTCTTGCAGAAAATTAACCTATGTTTATGTATACCATGATTGTCTTTTTGAATTTGGCGCTAATGCTGTTATATGGAATATGGAAAAGTTCTTTGGATTACGGACGCGGATATTCTTTAATGGACGACGGCTAAATAATGAATGACGGGCCAGACGCTTGTGATTAGTCTTAAAAGTGCTGCCTTTTCGAATGTCTTTCTCATTATCTAAAGACAATCCCAGTGTAAAATTTGGGTGACCGTCTTAATGTTAAAGTTCCTCGCTCAACGATTAAGTTTGGTTTAAGCAACCATTCTATGGTAATTTATTTAAGAAATATTCATATCAGGTGAAATTACAATAATTCTATTCGTGTTACAATGATACAGCAAAGCAATTCAATACTCAAGAAAACGATTTGAAAAAACACTTGTTTATCCAATACATATATGCTACCCAACACAAACAGATAAGTATCGAACTAAAAAATTGTTCGATTTATAAGTTGTCTCATTTGGAGACATACTGTAATTTTGTACAACAGCCACCTTCATATATACAGCAAAACCTTCAATGAATTGTAAATCAGGTAACTCTTGTGCAGTATGAATTTGCGTTAAGGTATCGTACAATGTATATGTTCGGTTTATGGTGTATACTAATCCATGCATCAGGTGAACCCAGGTTATTCAAAATAGGCCGTTGATCGACTGAAATCGCCAGGGGACCACACAAGTCTGTAATTATATTATTCTTATCTTTTCGATGTATCTAGCATAGCAGATATACTCTTTTAACGACTCAAAAGACTGTGCCTTCCTTCGGTTCCTGTGGAAATGTATGCATCATTTAATTAACACAGTCAAGTTGTTCAAGAGTAAAGATTTGGTTTTCATAGCCCAGTGGAACTATTTGTTATCGACATCGTTGAAAACTATTGTCATTCGCAATAATAGTAAATACGCCAAGACTCATAAGGATCATCAGGAACAGCCAAATATTATAATACTCCTAAAGTGAAACGACACGGGCAAACGGGTGTGAAATGAAAATGAGTGGTTGACTTAGCAGTCTGCTTGCACCATGGCGGCATTGGCGTGTATTCCAACACGGAGCAACCCTAAATAACTCGATGAATCGTTACACGTGCTTCTGGAGCACGCTCTCATCAATACCGGGATTACGTCAAACAAATCACGGAATTTCGTTTTGGAACATTCTCATACACATCACGGAGACGTTGGACATGGATATTGTAGGATAGGAATCAAGGCTTTTGTGTAGAGAATGGCTAATAAACATGGATGAAATACATAAGGCAGAATAAAATAATAATAATAAAGTTTTCCTACAGTGTAAATGTTAACCTTATCCATGCAAATAAGCACAGCTTTACTTTGTGTTTACGTGGTAGACAGGGAATTGTTCAAGTACAGCTGTAGATCATTTACTTAAACAATCAATATATAGAGGATTTAAAATTGATCCTTGTGGATCTACCAAGTCAATCAATTGCAATAGCACAAATGAAGTTTAGCTTGAAATTGACTAATTGTTTCCGCATATGTATATTGTATGACCGATAAAACTAAAGAGAGGGATCAATTCAATCGTTGAATTTGACTGACAAGATCATAAGCTTTGCTCAGGTCCAGTAAAATGGCGTTAAACAACATTTGTCAATATTCATTCAAAGAGGACCTTTTCACAAGACTGAAATGTATGAAATCCTTGATCCTTGATCCTTTCATGGATTCTATCAGGGCGGAAAATTTCCCATCTGTTAATATACTTCAAAGGTCGCTTTAAAACACTTCCTCCTCGTGGAATCTGAAGATCTGAAGAGGGTGCAAATAAAAATAAAATTTAAAGATACTCAATTTTGGTCATGGACGAAGTGGCTAACTACTTTCAATGAAGCCAGACAAAGTCCGTATATTGTAAACTATTTTCAATCCAAACTTGGTGACAAATGGAAAGCAACAAACGCTAGCATCGTCAAATGTGACTGAGAATTCAATCCAAAAATGACCTTTTAATGTTGCGTTTAATTGGAAACAAAGATTGCCCATCAGTTCCATATTTGGTCCTATATCAGATAAATTAAGTATATTTTGAAAAATACTATTCTATTTGAGTCATGAAATACACATGACATTCTCTAAAGTCAAGAATAAATCGCAAACATGGGGTTTTGAGAATTATTCCAAGTTTTAGGTCACAACGAGACATGCCAATTTTTTTTTATACATTGTGTTAATACAGGCGTTCGAATTCCAAGCATATCCTATTCTCATATTTCTTTCTTTCAGATAGTATACCTTAGTGTAAGTAATAGTATACATTAGTGTAAGTATCAATTGGATGCTGGATATTAATATTTACAGTAATTAACCCTATCTGGCCTGGGCTTTTTGGGGATTTGTCCAGGCCTGGGGGGGGCCGAAATGGCTCCCCTTAATTATTTTTCTTACCCCTTGAGCTAGGGGGCTGAAACTTATCACTCTATACCCTTGGGTCAAGCTCTACCAGAAAATGTAAAAAAATCCAAGATGGCCGCTTTGATGACGTCACAGTGACGTCATTTTCAAAAACGGCACTTTTTTGGTAGATTTTTCGGCCAGATTTTCCGAATTTTTCATTTATGCAATTTCTCCCCAAGAACTACACGATAGTTTAGTAAATATTAATGTAATATGAAATAAAATAGTTTTTGCCCACTTTTCATCGCGGAAAAGCAGAAATTTTGAAGAAATATGACAAAAACATCACTTTTCTGGTACCCTACGTGGCCGCCATCTTGAATTTACCCATGATCCTCTGCTCGGGGAGCTATGCAAGTAGACTCAAAATGACCCCAATATGATAAGCTATAAAGTCCCGGAGTTTCAGCTCTCCATTTTTTTGTCGTTCCGAAGATAGCACAGAAAGTTTGGTAGGGGGGCCCAGGCCACGTAGGGTTAAGAAAAACGGATGACGTAAACTTGACGATTGCATTGAGGGGTCGAGGCGCTGGTCATACCTTTAAATTACGCTTGTGCAACCGCTAATCCAGCTGTGACTGGTTACGCACATGATGTAAGCCGATATTTCTTTTAATATTATCGTATAGGGATCTATATTCTGAAGTTGAACTGAAGGATAAGTTTATTGGTTCTAAATATCGATGAGCTATCAGGCCGATAATATAACAATATCATAACACAACGTGACTGTTTTCAATAACGGGGTATACCGAGCTGCTACTAAAACAGTTACAACGATCGTAAACTGTTTAGGACTTACAAAACAGTAACAAAGAACTAAAATTAATAAAATATAGTTTGCCATGAAGGTAGCTTGGACAGCATTTACACTCTCAAATGAAAGATTTCCATACTTCAATAAGGCTATCAGGATACTGCAATAAGGCTATCACGATACTTCAATAACGCTCTCACGATACTGCAATAAGGCTATCACGATACTTCAATAAGGCTATCACACCATTCTAGACATATGGAACAATACGTCAAAAAGTTCACCAAATTAAACGGGGTTTTCTTATTTGCCATCTAGTTATGTGAAATCTAAGATAGCGAGGTAATCTTCAACATTACGTAAGCATTGCGTATTCTGGTACTTGAAAACAACTTTATAATTAAAGAAATTAAAGAAAATGAAAAAAAAAATCAAGAAGTTATTAAACAGTAACAACAAATTATATCAACACAGTTAGAACAATATCGTTGCGTTCGGTGACGAAACATTCAAAGTGCTATAGATTATATGTTTCTAACATCAAAAGACGTTCCCCTGATTCCTGACTAGCTCTAATCTTAAAAAGTCGAGAGATAAGGGAAGTTTTAATCTCTATTCCTGTTTCTTTTTTTTACAATATACTTGGGAGTGGTTTGGTTGTCATCCTGCTTTTTTATTGGACTGAAACTTTTCCCGACAGTCTCCCGCAGTAAAGCAGTATAAAAGGGATACATGCACGGTTAATAAAATTTTATAGCGACAACTTTGAACGATGGCAGTTTATTCCAGTCAGGATTTATTCCAAACAAACGTCGTCTTCAGTAAGTACTTCCATAGATTGTTGTTTGCGAATTATTTTTAGCATATATTCATATTTGTTTTAAAATAGAACTTTTATACAGCAAAATTAAGAGATTTTTTTCTGGCAATATTTGAGTTACGTATGAGTCAGTCTTGAGTCGGTATACCGGTATATACAGATCAACTCTAGCTAAATTTATTTTTACCAACCCGAAATTTTTCAGCTGTACTATGGCAAAAGAATATTATCTTAGAGAAAATTAACTTGCACATCTAGTCAAAGTATTATATTTTATATTTTATTCATATATTGACTGGCGTTGACAGAGGACATCTGAAAGTCGTTTTTACGTCAAAATGGACATTTAGGAATAATTGTGTAGCGTATACTACTCTGTGGTAGATATCGACAATCAAATGACAAATTAGAACCATCATGAAATGATAATTAATTATTGTTCATTTGGAAACTAGAAATTGAAGTTCATTTGTATAACCAATATCGTAATCAGCCAACATGGTGGAATGGATAGCATTAGCACTCAGTGCTTTCGACATAAATTGTTCTTATGAGTTAGGAGAACATTTCTACATATCGCAATACTATTCAACATATTTTACTTTCAGAGCTAGTTCTCAATGTACTTTCGTTTGCTATGACTACTAGAGGAGATGAAAATGCATCAGGTAACATAGACCGTTGGGTAAATCCATGTGCTGGGTCCATGGTATCGAACGTTCCACTCATCTTCAACGTAACGGTGCCCTCTGAAAACTACACCCTCACCACGAAAGATATTGTTTTGGATTTCCGCAATACACGAGAGACTGCGAGGAATCTTAAGGAGAGTTATGTAAGTATGTTTGTTATTTTTGTATTGATACCAATTCTTATGCGGAATATCAGAAGAAAAAGTGTCAAAACGTCTGTTGGAAGTCGCAACTTCTTTCATCCACGTGATTTTCATTATTTTTCTTCTTTCAGTTCTTTCTTTTATCTGCATTGTTTCTATTCCTGTTCAACATTGACCGGCCAGTGATAAGGTGTGTATCTACAAGAATGTTAAAACATAATAAAAGACAAATATATAATATTCAAGATATTTGAAAAAAATATTTTTAAAAATTTAATATAAAAATAGAAAGACGGTAGCATGCTAACCAAATGCACCAATGGTATACACGATTTTCTTGAACGCTTGTCTGTTATGAGATGACCAAATTCTGGGGAAAAATGGATTTTTTTCCAAGATCTCCGTTTTCGTATCTTGGGCAATCTCTTCCACCTTGTTTCGTCATCAGTAGTAATATTCCTATTACGTTTGGCAAAGTATATTTTCATATAGTGCCTTGGTATTAGATAATAATAATAATAATAATTCACTGAACTACTTGGAACATCATTGATATGTCAACGTACTGAAGAATTGTAATACAGATAAATTACAAGATATACTTTTAAAAGTCAGATATATATATATATGAATACATTTTCCGATATCAACATTTGTATCCAATTTGTTTCCAATTATCTGATTACATGTTATAACATGTCTGTTATGAGATGACCATATCACCAAGGTTAATTGTAATCACAATGTAAATATCTAGATATGTCTGTTGACTGAGTTGTTCTCACAAGGTTAATGTATAAAAGCTTCTGTAAACTGTATATATGTGCATTCGCCACTCTACCTGAGGATGGAGAAAGTTTTTCTCTGAAAGCTTGTAGTAAATATAGTCAGAATGGATTTCTACAAAATTGTATCCGTCGTCATCTTTATTCTGTGATTAGTTAAACCCCTCCATAGCAGGATATACATGTTATAACAATGTGAATGCGTCAGTGATCTGTTCTCAATTTCCTGGTAAAATTCCAAACGCCCGTATTATAAGAAATCATAATATAAATTTATATATAATGTGGAATGGTTGAACGACAGTTCTTAGCGGAAATAACTAAATAACTTTAGCTCATCTGATATATTTAGAGCATGTTGAATGAATGCAGATTACTTTGCGTTTAACACAACAGAGAGATACCCGGATAAATAATGACCTAGAGAAGTCTTACAACATGGAACATCTTCAGGGATTTCCTACAGTTGAACGACCGATCACCTCGACTGAATTATCGGTGAGTACAGACTATTCGGAATAGATATTATTTGTCTTTGTTAACGACAGAAACATCATGTTGTCTTGCAAGTACTTTGTTAATGATTGGACTGTGTTCATCTCAAAATTTTCATTTCATCCTTGCTTGAATATGTGATGCTAACGGTGTCGTACACAAATATGTGATGCTAACGGTGTCGTACACATATATGTGATGCTAACGGTGTCGTACACAAATATGTGATGCTAACGGTGTCGTACACAAATATGTGATGCTAACGGTGTCGTACACAAATATGTGATGCTAACGGTGTCGTACACAAATGCAGAGTTTTCTGTCAGGGAAATAAAAATCCTTTGTGACCATGGCTGCCTTTATTTGCAGGATCTGTCATCGATATTTTATCTTCCCATTGTTAATCAAGGTTATCTTTTATATTTCACGTTTCAGATTGGAAGACGCTTTCTTCGTGATTTCCAAAGCTTCTCCAGAGTAGCAGTGTTTCTGAATCAAACTCTCCAAGACGAAGATGAACCACGTTTCAGACGGAAATTACAGCTACTGGAAAACCAGATTTATGGCGTTCTATGCAAGTTGGATTCTGGGATTCATAATTTGAACCTTAAAGTTGAAATGCACGTTAGCGGAGATATCATGTCAAGTGGTGATCGGTTCTTATTTTCTCGCAAGGATCGAGACAGAAGGGATTACATTCTGATCAAGGACACCATAGACTTGCTGGATTCGCTTATTATGGAATACAAGACCGCCTTAAATTCGCATGATCCATAGACAATCATCAATTGTAATTTAATATAGTTAAGCAAAAAGAAGCAAGCGTAAGTCATTTTCTCTAATGCATTTTTGTTATATGTTAGTATATTGACCGGAAAAGGGATAAATAGTAGAGATTGCTGTCAGACGATGGCTTGACTAAAGTCTTGTCCATGAATTATTCACGAGTCAACAATAAAAAACCTCTGCTTATTCGCATGTGTAATTATCAGTTATTTCAAGAGGGAGACTGCAGACTTCGGAGAATAATGAAGATTCAGCAAAAAATTCATAAGGTCTTCAGGAGTTAGAAGGAAGTAGTGCATACATTGTCGACATATTTTCGAATTATTTATTTTTACCCTCGGGAAATATTAAAGACTCCACATTATGTTATGTCTTCAGTTGAATAGTTTAACTGTTTTTAATTCGCCTTATAGCAGAAATGTCGCTTCAATACAGACAGCACATATTCGACATTCGAACAACTGTGTTTAGAATATGCTTAATTAAAACACATTCTTGGGTAAATTTTATGGGTGAATACGTATTAGATATTTCTCAGGAACATGTAATGTGATCTTTGTAAATAGTTCCGGTTAAATATATAGCAGGTAATAATTCTGAACAGTGTTTGTTGCATTCTGAGTCGAATGTTAAGTGCCAATTATATCGTACAGTACATGATTGTGTATATTTTGCCTGTCATTCATACATTGGAATAAAGCATGAAATTTTATTATCGTGTTTATGATGTTCTAATTGAGGGGCTAGTGAAGTGAGCATTGTTGTTTTTGTAGTTGCTGTTGTTGTTGTTGTCGTTACAGAGTATTGTTAATTGAAAATTATGAAAATCGTTTTCTTGGAGATAATGTCGATGAATGGGTAGTGCAATTGGTTCCTGAACTTTTGTAAATTTTAATTACAAATGTAGTCCCTCATTCAATATTCAACCATCGTCTTTTAGAACATTTCTGCATGAGAATATTGCTTAGAGTGCAAACCCCCTGGCCCAAAATAAAACCCTAACCATAAGACGGTCTCTTTCGGCCAATCTGAATTATTCGTAATATGGAATAAGCTTCTGCAAAATACAGGAAAACAAATGCTACCCTACAAATATTGACAAGGGTGATTCATTTGTAACCGAATAGTTCGCACTGAATTTTAAATATCTCAAATTAATATCTATTTTCCAGTAAACAAAGTTAAGTTTCGGAAATTGTTTAAAATTAATTGTCAGCTTTTCGGCTAAAAATCGCCCTTACCATTATTTGTATGCTAACATTTCCAAGATCTTATTCCATATTCCTTAGATTTTATTTAGAGTGACCGAAAGTGATACAGTATAATGGTAAGTTTTTTTTTAACTGTTGGGTTTTCAGGCTTGCACTCACAGTATTTAACATTTACACAAGTTCAGCAACTAACAGCCCCGCACAAACAATTACAAGCGTCTGGTCCGTCATTCATAATTCAGCCGTCGTCCATTAAAGAATATCCGCGTCCATAATTCAAAGACCTATTCCATATAACATTATTAACACCAAATTCAAAAAGACAATCATAGTGTACATAAACATAGGCTACTTTCCTGCAAGAGAGAAGCGGCCAACAGTTTTCAATGACACCGGCAAGACATCATGATGTTCCAAAAATATCAAATCCGTATAGCTGATCAGTATTCTTAATCCATAATATTCGTCGTAAAGTCGTCATCTAGAAAATGATGTATATCAGTCATGATGTATATATGATGTATATTTTGCTCATATGAGCAAAATAATGTCATTATCTCTAGGGAATCGCTTTTAAGCATTTTCCAAAATGTGTAACAACGACAACATCACACAGTTCACTAACCCTTTAAAATGTACTGCTTTCATTAGACAACCATTCCGGCGAGATGAATTTAAATTTAGATAAATGCAATACAACTGTAGCAGAGACACGGAATGCTGCAAACTGACGACCCTAAAATGACACAACACAAAATCGTTGTAGCGAATCATCGACCACTGCAGTCGCGTATTTAGTGCGACTCTACCTCACAAAATATTCAATTGCGCATTATTCATATCATGAAGCAGACGCGTACATAATGTATATATGTATATTAATTGCGCTAAGATGAAAAACAGCTGCGCTGGTTCTTATGGCAGTAAACTGAACTGAACTGAAACTTTTTTTTTTTTTTTTAGTACAAAGCCGTGGGCATTTATTAATGATTTCAGCAGCCACGATTTTACATTGCCCTATACAGACTCACGTGGCTATGAGATAAAGAGCTTATTATTAAGATATAACAGTTCTTCAATAGAAATTATCTTTTTATACCTGCGGTAACTTATGCCCAAATAAACACCCCTTTGAAAATATATATACAAGTAGGCATACATTCATTGTTGAGCCGCCGTTACCCACACATAATTGCAATAAATATATATCCTCAAACATCATGCCTCTGTGGTGTCTGTCAGGGGCCCCCATTTCTTGATAAACTGTTTCATGTTCTTATTTTGTGTAGCAATAAATTTTTCAGTTTTTCTTGTTTTTAAAATAAATGCTTTAGTTACTTCCCAACACGGCCGCCTTGATACCCTTCTACAATTGTATATACTGTTGTTTATCAATAGGATTAGATGACTTAAAAGAGGTGTAGGGTGTTCTGCACAACCAAATAGAACATCCGATATCTCGAGCTTATCACGTATAAGATTTTGCCTTTTTGCCCAAGTAGTAAAATCTTCCCAGACAGGCTTAACATGAATACATTTCCAAAGCATATGAATGATTGTCTTCCTTTCATTTTCACAGAAAGTCCAGTCTGCCGAATGCACTTTCCCCTATTTCTCCAATGCTACGTTTGTGACTAAAATCCTATGAATAATTTGATATTGAAAATATCGCATATGCGTTGCCGTGGAAGTAGACCACACCATTCGGTATATTTTTCGCCAGTCACATCTTACTATTTCTCCTTCTGTTTCTAAGTCATTTTGCCACCTCACCTGGGTATGTACGGGGGTCACTTTAACTTCATCTAGTAGCAGATTATAAATAAATTTTGAACATTTTTGATAAATTAATTTGTTTTTAGTCTGGGAGTTAGAAATTATTCTCAGTTTTCCCAGCTGTTTATTTAATGAATTAGTTTCCAGATGTAACTTTATATTGGCGATGACGGCAAAATATAAAAGAAAATTGCATGTTTGCAAATTATATTTTGCTTTAAATGTATTAAAAGAGAGGGATTTGTTATCTTCATCAATTATGTCGTTGCTATATTTTACTCCCTCGGATTGCCATTTAGTAAGTTCTTCCCAGTTTGTCCGGCGAGCAAAATCAAACAGTACAAAATTTGAAACATGCCTATTTTTATATTCTTCTTTAATGCAGACGCGCCATGCAATAAGTAACTCTTTCCAAAACGGATTGCTAATTCCATTAATAAATTCTAGAAGACCAGTGGGGCTTAGATCCCAGGCATCTGTGCCGATGGGTTTTAAAATAACATTAAGTAACTCTTTATAGAAGCCTGTGAACTCAAAAGAACGTTTTATCCACTTTATTTTTAAATATGCTGCAAATGATGGAATGTGTGGAAATATAAAACGGTCCACAGTACGAATATCATATATTACGTACACCAATTTACTTGACGTCATACCGTAGAAATTTGTGTCTACAGTCGTATAATTACAGCAGGTACAATTATCTCCCTTCGTCGTCCCAATATGTAACTTCAATAATGACAGTATGAATATATATCTGATCGTAGTCAAATATGATGGTGAGTGGCATGCATGTTCTCAGTACGAATGTCATAGATGAGTTACACCAATTTACATGGCGGCATACTGTACATATGTGTGTCTAGTCGTATCAAATACATTTAACTCATTTAGTAATCCCAGTTTATAACCTCATTGGTGTTGACAGTACAGGAATATATATTCGATCGTAGTCGAATACGCTTGCAGATGCCGGGTATGTTCTCTCAGTGATGTCTTTACAATGACGTGCGGCGGGGGAAGCTGAACCGAGTTTTCTCTCAGTTGTTTGTAATTAAACTATTATATTGACGAGTAAAGGGAGAAACATTTCGTCTATGTAAGTCCCGTTTTGGTCAAATCTCATTTTTGTTTATTTACTTGTATTCTTATAACATAAGATATGGAGGATACTGACGATTCAGTATATAAATATTAGTTAGAATTTTCAAATTATTTCTTCGTCAGCGAGGACCGGTTTTACGTTCCGATTGAAGAGTTGAACTATTTTAAATTTTTAATTCATTTAAATCACACCTGTTGGCTAAATGTTCTGAGTGTGGGCGTCTTGATATCTGTGAAATACATATGTAACGGTGACCAGGAAGTTATACAGCTAACGGGTCATTCTAACCGATACAGCCAACTCTGCACATATATTTCATTTAACCAATCAGCGATTTCAAGAACTACAGTTACCAAACCAAACTCTCAATTGTTCGCTGTGTAAGTAGAAGGTGTGTACACAAATATTATTAGTTATTCGGGTTTTTCCCCCGGTGTGTGGAAAGTTACACCCCTCCATGAGACCTTAATTATCCCTCAAGCCTTTTATCTTTTTGCAAAAATATTGAAAAAAAGATTGATCATTTAGAACCAACGGTACAACGACAAATTCAGCGGGCCATTTCGATTACGAAACTGTCCGCGTTTTGCTACTGCGCTGCGAGAGACGGGCCACAACACATCAGTTCATTTCGATCTGTTTCGTTCGGAAAACGACTTTTATTTTTGGAACAAATGAGTTATATGCCAGACACTTCAGTGAAAATGATGCACTATGACGTTATTTCATTTAATTTTGACGAGTGGGTGAAAGTTACTCCATACATATTGAGATATGGTCAGCTGAAGTTTCGAAGCGAAAGCGGCGGTTCCAATCGCAAGTGAGTTGTTTTTTATATACCCCGAGTAGCAGGACATCACTCGGGTGTATGGGTTTATACGACCCGACCTTTCAACCAATCACAATCAAGATATTGAATACCAATTTGGTTGCGGGGTAATAAAACCTGATATTCTGTAAGAATACAATATACTTACATATGGAGGAAGGGTCTAAAGACACTATGGACTATGCCATCTAGAAATTATTTTGGGTCGATTTTTGCGGTATTGAAATGTCACGTAGACAGTTTATGCTCCACACGTAATAGTTTTTGGGGGTTGTAAATTAGGTCACACGTCAAGTAATATACTTTCCGACCCCCGATTGGCATCAGATATTCATTTGAACTTTTGATTCGGGTTCAGGTAGCTTTACTTTACTGGGTTCCATAGTGCTCCTGGTGAAGTTTCTGGACTTTCCCAAGTGAAAGGCTTCCGACACCCAAGGTTGTTAAAACGTTAACTAAGTTGGTAGGACGAGAAGAAACGGAACAGTGTGTGCTTTCCAAAAATGTGTGCATTATCGGCATTAGCTGAGGTAGTCGAAAAGCCTGTATGATACAAATATAAGCATATTGCACAAACAGTTTCCAGCTAGAAAACGTATTTCGGATTCATGTTAGTACCAAATCGAATGTGGCAACCGTTAACGACGCAATTGTTGCAGTTGCAACACCGCCTACTAATGTCACAATTCTTAGGTAGCATATGATGTCCGACATTCTCGGGTCTGAATGTTAGGTGCCAAGGAATATTTTCCTGTAGAGTCATACGGTTGCTTTTCAGTCGCCAGACATCATCAATTTTTCCCACCTCTTGCATATCGCTCCAGTTTATTACCTGCATATGGTAGGATTCTGCTGGTGGACTGTTAGCCCCCAAGACCCGCTCTCTGTACATGTCACTTGACACATATATATAGGTTTATTGTTTTGGTGGAAAATTTCCCCTAGCTCCCGAGCTAGCGTATCTAATTCCGCTCAAGCTAGGGGCCGTGTGGATACTTCATTGTCTCCACATGAACCATTGCAATAAAAGCGCGGCTGAGATACCAAGTCTACGTCCGCGAATCCACCGTATTCTCGGGTCTGAATGCTAGGTGCCGAGGGATGCTTTCCTGTAGAGTTATATTTTTTCACATTTGTAGTCACTAGACGTCGTCAATTTTCCCACCTCTTGCATATAGCTCCAATTTACATTCTATGAACAAATTGTGAGTGCCGTCGTGTCAGGATGCATAACTTGCATAACTAACTTCATAAGAAAGTTTACGCTTAATAGAGGAGACGTCGATTACACTGGGAGTACAACTCATAACTGACATGCATAAAAGTAATCCAAATTTGTCTGACAAATACAGGCCAACGCACACGTGAAATATGAACAGGCAACATAGAAAAAGCGTAACAATGCTACAGTGTCCCAATGCATTACAGCTATATATGCTGTTGTTATATTGTGTTGCGCAATATCAGAGACTGTTAATGTGAAACTCAAGCAAATCTATAAACAAACAATCATCCCATGAATGATATCCCTAGTACATAGAAGAGCTGAAAACTGATTTTGGACTTCTGACATTAACGTATCGGCGATCAGTTCGAGAAATTCCACGTGGATATATGTACGGTATGTGTCCCCTATATGGAGTGTGGATATATGTACGGTATGTGTCCCCTATATGGAGTGTGGATATATGTACGGTATGTGTCCCCTATATGGAGTGTGGATATATGTACGGTATGTGTCCCCTATATGGAGTGTGGATATATGTACGGTATGTGTCCCCTATATGGAGTGTGGATATATGTACGGTATCACGGTGTCCCCTATATGGAGTGTGGATATATGTACGGTATGTGTCCCCTATATGGAGTGTGGATATATGTACGGTATGTGTCCCCTATATGGAGTGTGGATATATGTACGGTATGTGTCCTATATGGAGTGTGGATATGTACGGTATCACGGTGTCCCCTATATGGAGTGTGGATATATGTACGGTATGTGTCCCCTATATGGAGTGTGGATATATGTACGGTATGTGTCCCCTATATGGAGTGTGGATATATGTACGGTATGTGTCCCCTATATGGAGTGTGAAGAGGTAACAATGCGTTTGTCGTAGGAGAATGATCTAGAGTGACAATGGGGATGAGGTGGAGTATGCCTTCTGATTTTCTAATTATGTTTTTCCTACGAAGTAGGCTCTCATTTACAAATTGTCCGGTAATGAGTGAGTGAGTGAGTGAGTCAGTTCATCCGAATCCTTTCGTTGGCAAAATAATGAGAACCGTTGACATTAGAACCTTGATTTTTGGCATGAAGGTGCATTAGAGGACTGTCACCAGCAAGTATTTCTAGTGATTTTTGATGAAAATCACTGGTGATTGTGACTCGGGCAGTGCCCATCTTAATATAGGCAGGATTTCATCTGGGTGGGGAGGAGGGGGAATTCCAAGAGTTCAGTTCGCGTCGGAGTCCTATTGCCTATCCTACTTCGTAGGTCCTGTGACGTTAGTCATACTACTCATGTTCTTTGAAGGACTCAGAAAGATACGAAAGAGCGGGAAAAGATACCCGCACACCGCGTTGATCTCGAACAAGAAATATATAATCCCTCCTCTCTGCACCCGTTATTTTAGTCCAAGTCCGAATCCCAGATACGCCATTCCTCCTTCTCCTTCTCCCCCTCCCCATCCTCCTGGTTTGTATTGAAGCGGTAAAGCATATCCCTTTCCCCAGTAATTGTCTTTGATCCAAGCTGTTTAATAAATAGGACGTTTTTCTTTATCACAACTATACGTAATTGGCCGTTGCTTGCACATTATTAATTGATGTGTTCAACCTGCAATGGGCTAGATTTTGCCTGGATATATGTTCCGGTTTATAATCGACTTCCCTTCATAATTGGGGCTATTTGTTATCTAATTCTCTTTGTATGTCATCTCCCTGGGGCAACCATATTTATCCCTCTGTTGAACTTGTAGAATGTAATGAATCCTCATCACCAGCAAAATCTGTGAAAATAGAACAAGAACTATAAATAGATAATTAAACCGTTATTGTGAGATGCTGACATGATATTATATTAGTAACATGTTTTAATTAAGACACCGATCGGTCATAAGACATTATTACATTACTGCAGAAACTTATTAACCAGGGTTATTCCACCAAGAGCCTGCACCCAAAGTTTCTCAAATTTGGCCATACATGTCGCATGCTGATAGCAAAATACGAGCGTAGCGTGCAAGATCTATGGCGTTACATTGCGTAACTTATGTCTAATTCCGCTTAACCTGAGGCTAAGGGCCGTATGAACCCATGTACTTCACGATCCTTATGGTGTTCATATGAACAGTCACAATGAAAGCGTGTCTGAGATACATCATTCTCTGGATGACAACGAATAACATATGGATTAAGAATACTGATCAGCGATATGAATTTGGTATTTTTGAATCTTCATGATATACATTATATATTATATATCTATTACAGCTATACCTCGAGGCAACCATCTGATGTATTTCGGTTGAATTTGTAAAATGTAATAAAGCTGTTTTTTGTATTCTCACGATTGAGGCAATAAACTTGAACAGATACGCGAGGAAGCGGGTTTATGTCGATAAGATATGATTTGAAAGACGCATTATGGATTTAAGCAGCTGATATTTCAATGAATGTGCCTTTGGCGTTTAAAATATGAAAATTTATTTTCGGCACCGAAATCGTGGGGGAAAATAAAGTAAGAAAGCTGAAATCCAGAAAGTCCCAGTCATCAAATGCCGTCATTTTCATCTGACGACGATACAGCTCATCAATCCCCAGTGTACGAGTTGTCACAGCGACACAGCTCATCAATTACCAATGTACGAGTTGTCAGAGCATTTCAATCATAGTTCTCTAGATTTGTATCGAATACGGTGCTAGGGGTCGTGTGGTCATATCATCCAAGTTGCCACATGAACAGGTACAACAAAAGCGTACCTGAGATACAACACATATCACGAATCGTTAGATTCTTGGTATGTGCTTTAGAATAGGTTAACCGGAAAACTATACTGTGAAGTCATGTGACTCTGTCAGTATGTCGGCACCTCTTCCCACTTCTCTTGTATGTGTTGTAATTAATATTCTTTACATTTTTCATCCTTTCCCCACTCACACACATACAATCTATGAAACTAAATGTTGTCACAGCGACACAGCTCATCAATTACCAATGTACGAGTTGTCAGAGCATTTCAATCATAGTTCTCTAGATTTGTATCGAATACGGTGCTAGGGGTCGTGTGGTCATATCATCCAAGTTGCCACATGAACAGGTACAACAAAAGCGTACCTGAGATACAACACATATCACGAATCGTTAGATTCTTGGTATGTGCTTTAGAATAGGTTAACCGGAAAACTATACTGTGAAGTCATGTGACTCTGTCAGTATGTCGGCACCTCTTCCCACTTCCCTTATATGTGTTGTAATTGAAGAAAACAAACAAGGTAGCCTTGGCAAGACAGCTCGAGAAGGATGTATCATCGGCAGAGTCAATTCCTCGGCCATCCACCTGTGTCATAGATGGAATGAGTTTGGTCCAGAAGGTACATGGCGATAACATGACGTTTGGGGAACTGTCCGAAACAATCTTTCTCTCAGCATTGTAATTGGGTTCAGGGAGTCGTCGCATCGATGTGGTGGTCGACGTTTACAATGACAAGTCCATCAAAAATGCAGAGAGATTGAATCGTGGTTCACAAACAGGCGTGTTATTCAGCAGTGTTCAGCAGTATCTTGCTGGTCACAAGATAAAGCAATGGAGGCGTCTTCTCTCCTCCTCAGAGAGGATCAGTTCGAGAAATTCCACGTGGATATATGTACGGTATGTGTCCCCTATATGGAGTGTGGATATATGTACGGTATGTGTCCCCTATATGGAGTGTGGATATATGTACGGTATCACGGTGTCCCCTATATGGAGTGTGGATATATGTACGGTATGTGTCCCCTATATGGAGTGTGGATATATGTACGGTATCACGGTGTCCCCTATATGGAGTGTGGATATATGTACGGTATGTGTCCCCTATATGGAGTGTGAAGAGGTAACAATGCGTTCGTCGTAGGAGAATGATCTAGAGTGACAATGGGGATGAGGTGGAGTATGACTTCTGATTTTCTAATTATGTTTTTCCTACGAAGTAGGCTCTCATTTGCAAATTGTCCGGTAATGAGTGAGTGAGTGAGTGAGTCAGTTCATCCGAATCCTTTCGTCGGCAAAATAATGAGAACCGTTGACATTAGAACCTTGATTATTGGCATGAAGGTGCATTAGAGGACTGTCACCAGCAAGTATTTCTAGTGATTTTTGATGAAAATCACTGGTGATTTTGACTCGGGCAGTGCCCATCTTAATATAGGCAGGATTTCATCTGGGGGGATTTCCAAGAGTTCAGTTCGCGTCGGAGCCCTTTTGCCTATCCTACTTCGTAGGTCCTGTGACGTTAGTCATACTACTCATGTTTTTTGAAGGACTTTGAAAGATACGAAAGAGCGGGAAAAGATACCCGCACACCGCGTTGATCTCGAACAAGAAATATATAATCCCTCCTCTCTGCACCCGTTATTTTAGTCCAAGTCCGAATCCCAGATACGCCATTCCTCCTTCTCTTTCTCCCCCTCCCCATCCTCCTGGTTTGTATTGAAGCGGTAAAGCATATCCCTTTCCCCAGTAATTGTCTTTGATCCAAGCTGTTTAATAAATAGGACGTTTTTCTTTATCACAACTACACGTAATTGGCCGTTGTTTGCACATTATTAATTGATGTGTTCAACCTGCCATGGGCTAGATTTTGCCTGGATATATGTTCCGGTTATTCGACTTCCCTTCATAATTGGGGCTATTTGTTATCTAATTCTCTTTGTATGTCATCTCCCTGGGGCAACCATATTTATCCCTCTGTTGAACTTGTAGAATGTAATGAATCCTCATCACCAGCAAAATCTGTGAAAATAGAGCAAGAACTATAAATAGATAATTAAACCGTTATTGTGAGATGCTGACATGATATTATATTAGTAACATGTTTTAATTAAGACACCGATCGGTCATAAGACATTATTACATTACTGCAGAAACTTATTAACCAGGGTTATTCCACCAAGAGCCTGCACCCAAAGTTTATCAAATTTGGGCATACATGTCGCATGCTGATAGCAAATTACGAGCGTAGCGTGCAAGATCTATGGCGGTACGTTGCGTAACTTATGTCTAATTCCGCTTAACCTGAGGCTAAGGGCCGTATGAACCCATGTACTTCACGATCCTTATGGTGTTCATATGAACAGTCACAATGAAAGCGTGTCTGAGATACATCATTCTCTGGATGACAACGAATAACATATGGATTAAGAATACTGATCAGCGATATGAATTTGGTATTTTTGAATCTTCATGATATACATTATATATTATATATCTATTACAGCTATACCTCGAGGCAACCATCTGATGTATTTCGGTTGAATTTGTAAAATGTAATAAAGCTGTTTTTTGTATTCTCACGATTGAGGCAATAAACTTGAACAGATACGCGAGGAAGCGGGTTTATGTCGATAAGATATGATTTGAAAGACGCATTATGGATTTAAGCAGCTGATATTTCAATGAATGTGCCTTTGGCGTTTAAAATATGAAAATTTATTTTCGGCACCGAAATCGTGGGGGAAAATAAAGTAAGAAAGCTGAAATCCAGAAAGTCCCAGTCATCAAATGCCGTCATTTTCATCTGACGACGATACAGCTCATCAATCCCCAGTGTACGAGTTGTCACAGCGACACAGCTCATCAATTACCAATGTACGAGTTGTCAGAGCATTTCAATCATAGTTCTCTAGATTTGTATCGAATACGGTGCTAGGGGTCGTGTGGTCATATCATCCAAGTTGCCACATGAACAGGTACAACAAAAGCGTACCTGAGATACAACACATATCACGAATCGTTAGATTCTTGGTATGTGCTTTAGAATAGGTTAACCGGAAAACTATACTGTGAAGTCATGTGACTCTGTCAGTATGTCGGCACCTCTTCCCACTTCTCTTGTATGTGTTGTAATTAATATTCTTTACATTTTTCATCCTTTCCCCACTCACACACATACAATCTATGAAACTAAATGTTGTCACAGCGACACAGCTCATCAATTACCAATGTACGAGTTGTCAGAGCATTTCAATCATAGTTCTCTAGATTTGTATCGAATACGGTGCTAGGGGTCGTGTGGTCATATCATCCAAGTTGCCACATGAACAGGTACAACAAAAGCGTACCTGAGATACAACACATATCACGAATCGTTAGATTCTTGGTATGTGCTTTAGAATAGGTTAACCGGAAAACTATACTGTGAAGTCATGTGACTCTGTCAGTATGTCGGCACCTCTTCCCACTTCCCTTATATGTGTTGTAATTGAAGAAAACAAACAAGGTAGCCTTGGCAAGACAGCTCGAGAAGGATGTATCATCGGCAGAGTCAATTCCTCGGCCATCCACCTGTGTCATAGATGGAATGAGTTTGGTCCAGAAGGTACATGGCGATAACATGACGTTTGGGGAACTGTCCGAAACAATCTTTCTCTCAGCATTGTAATTGGGTTCAGGGAGTCGTCGCATCGATGTGGTGGTCGACGTTTACAATGACAAGTCCATCAAAAATGCAGAGAGATTGAATCGTGGTTCACAAACAGGCGTGTTATTCAGCAGTGTTCAGCAGTATCTTGCTGGTCACAAGATAAAGCAATGGAGGCGTCTTCTCTCCTCCTCAGAGAGGATCAGTTCGAGAAATTCCACGTGGATATATGTACGGTATGTGTCCCCTATATGGAGTGTGGATATATGTACGGTATGTGTCCCCTATATGGAGTGTGGATATATGTACGGTATGTGTCCCCTATATGGAGTGTGGATATATGTACGGTATGTGTCCCCTATATGGAGTGTGGATATATGTACGGTATGTGTCCCCTATATGGAGTGTGGATATATGTACGGTATGTGTCCCCTATATGGAGTGTGGATATATGTACGGTATGTGTCCCCTATATGGAGTGTGGATATATGTACGGTATCACGGTGTCCCCTATATGGAGTGTGGATATATGTACGGTATGTGTCCCCTATATGGAGTGTGAAGAGGTAACAATGCGTTCGTCGTAGGAGAATGATCTAGAGTGACAATGGGGATGAGGTGGAGTATGACTTCTGATTTTCTAATTATGTTTTTCCTACGAAGTAGGCTCTCATTTGCAAATTGTCCGGTAATGAGTGAGTGAGTGAGTGAGTCAGTTCATCCGAATCCTTTCGTCGGCAAAATAATGAGAACCGTTGACATTAGAACCTTGATTATTGGCATGAAGGTGCATTAGAGGACTGTCACCAGCAAGTATTTCTAGTGATTTTTGATGAAAATCACTGGTGATTTTGACTCGGGCAGTGCCCATCTTAATATAGGCAGGATTTCATCTGGGGGGATTTCCAAGAGTTCAGTTCGCGTCGGAGCCCTTTTGCCTATCCTACTTCGTAGGTCCTGTGACGTTAGTCATACTACTCATGTTTTTTGAAGGACTTTGAAAGATACGAAAGAGCGGGAAAAGATACCCGCACACCGCGTTGATCTCGAACAAGAAATATATAATCCCTCCTCTCTGCACCCGTTATTTTAGTCCAAGTCCGAATCCCAGATACGCCATTCCTCCTTCTCTTTCTCCCCCTCCCCATCCTCCTGGTTTGTATTGAAGCGGTAAAGCATATCCCTTTCCCCAGTAATTGTCTTTGATCCAAGCTGTTTAATAAATAGGACGTTTTTCTTTATCACAACTATACGTAATTGGCCGTTGCTTGCACATTATTAATTGATGTGTTCAACCTGCAATGGGCTAGATTTTGCCTGGATATATGTTCCGGTTTATAATCGACTTCCCTTCATAATTGGGGCTATTTGTTATCTAATTCTCTTTGTATGTCATCTCCCTGGGGCAACCATATTTATCCCTCTGTTGAACTTGTAGAATGTAATGAATCCTCATCACCAGCAAAATCTGTGAAAATAGAGCAAGAACTATAAATAGATAATTAAACCGTTATTGTGAGATGCTGACATGATATTATATTAGTAACATGTTTTAATTAAGACACCGATCGGTCATAAGACATTATTACATTACTGCAGAAACTTATTAACCAGGGTTATTCCACCAAGAGCCTGCACCCAAAGTTTATCAAATTTGGGCATACATGTCGCATGCTGATAGCAAATTACGAGCGTAGCGTGCAAGATCTATGGCGGTACGTTGCGTAACTTATGTCTAATTCCGCTTAACCTGAGGCTAAGGGCCGTATGAACCCATGTACTTCACGATCCTTATGGTGTTCATATGAACAGTCACAATGAAAGCGTGTCTGAGATACATCATTCTCTGGATGACAACGAATAACATATGGATTAAGAATACTGATCAGCGATATGAATTTGGTATTTTTGAATCTTCATGATATACATTATATATTATATATCTATTACAGCTATACCTCGAGGCAACCATCTGATGTATTTCGGTTGAATTTGTAAAATGTAATAAAGCTGTTTTTTGTATTCTCACGATTGAGGCAATAAACTTGAACAGATACGCGAGGAAGCGGGTTTATGTCGATAAGATATGATTTGAAAGACGCATTATGGATTTAAGCAGCTGATATTTCAATGAATGTGCCTTTGGCGTTTAAAATATGAAAATTTACAAAAGCGTACCTGAGATACAACACATATCACGAATCGTTAGATTCTTGGTATGTGCTTTAGAATAGGTTAACCGGAAAACTATACTGTGAAGTCATGTGACTCTGTCAGTATGTCGGCACCTCTTCCCACTTCCCTTATATGTGTTGTAATTGAAGAAAACAAACAAGGCAGCCTTGGCAAGACAGCTCGAGAAGGATGTATCATCGGCAGAGTCAATTCCTCGGCCATCCACCTGTGTCATAGATGGAATGAGTTTGGTCCAGAAGGTACATGGCGATAACATGACTTTTGGGGAACTGTCCGAAACAATCTTTCTCTCAGCATTGCAATTGGGTTCAGGGAGTCCTAGCATCGATGTGGTGTTCGACGTTTACAATGACAAGTCCATCAAAAATGCAGAGAGGGTGAATCGTGGTTCACAAACAGGCGTGTTATTCAGCAGTGTTCAGCAGTATCTTGCTGGTCACAAGATAAAGCAATGGAGGCGTCTTCTCTCCTCCTCAGAGAGCAAAACCAATCTCGTGAAATTCCTCTCCCAAGACTGGCAAAAACCACAGCTTAGAACGAAGCTTCATGACCGGGTCATGTATATCACATGTGCCGAGAAATGCCACGAAATTCGTCAACCGAAGTTGAAGGTTTGCGTTCTAGTCAGGAAGAAGCAGACACTCGTAGGTTCTTGCATGCAAAACATGCTGCGCCAGAATCCACCTCTGTGGTCATAGCCTCCGAAGACACGGACGTGTTTATACTTTCTCTTGCTCTTAACAATGACATAGGTTGCCATATGTACATCAAGTGCGGGACCAAAAATCGGGAAAGATACATTGATATCAGCTATGTGGCTGCAGAAATTGGTCACAACATCTGCAAAGCATTACCAGGATGACACGCATTTACCGGTTGCGATACAGTGAGCGCATTTGGTGGCCGAGAAAAGCTCAAGGCTTTACAGCTATTAAAGAATAGCAATGCCTACCAAGAGGCGTTCATTCCTTTGGGAGAGGAATGGACCCTGTCCACAGAACTATTCTGCGTTCTTCAGGACTTCACATGTCGATTGCAGGCAGCCAGGACAAACACAGGTGACGTAAACAGGTTACGCTATCAATTGTTCATGGCTAAGCGAGGAGAGGTTGAGTCGGGCCTTTTTGATACTTAGCTACCACTCTGACATGGCCAGCAGGGTTTTTTGTCACCTACAGGTATCGCGTGATAAGAAAAACATCATGAAGCTTTGCCCCTCAAGATGGTACCAATAAGTCAAATTTCGGGTCCTAGCTCACGGACTTAGATTATAAGATTCAGTATGTTTAACTTACGAATTCCCAAAAGTTTCCAGTGATCGCATTTGCCTTCCAATATCGGCTATTCTTCGTCGTGGAGTGTTCGATTCTAAGATACTGCAATCCCGTTGAAGACCATAAAGCGAAATACCTGATCTGAAAGGTGAAATAAGAAATATCCGCTCTGAGTGTCTATGATACAGGCTGAAGCCTCAAACCCGTCACATCTGAGCAAGAAATCCATAGGCCTAATTTAATAATCCATCCAAGCAAGTTTTAAGCAGAAAATAACCGTTACCTGTTATTTCCGCAAAAGTATATATGGTGTTCGTCAATACTTGAGTTTGTTAGTAATAGTCCAACAGGAAAACCATCTGGCTGTCTACCAATTACAAGCGTCTAGTCCGTCATTCATAATCCAGCCGTCGTCCATTAGAGAATACCCGCGTCCATAATCCAAAGACCTATTCCATTTTCCATATAACAGTATTAGCACCAAATTCAAAAAGACAATCCTAGTATACAAAAACATAGGCTTGTTTCCTGCAATAGAGAAGCGGTCAACAGTTTTCAATGATGCCGGCAAGACATCATGATGTTCCAAAAATATCAAATCCGTATCGCTGATCAGTATTCTTAATCCATAATATTCGTTATTGAGTCGTCATCTAAAAAAAGATGTATCTCAGTCACGCTTTGATTGTGACTGTTCATATGAGTACCGTGAGGATCTTGAAGTACATGGGTTCATATGGCCCCTAGCCCCGGGTTAAGCGGAATTAGACACAAGTTACGAAACGTAGCGCCATAGATCTTGCACGCTACGTTCGTATTTTGCTATCAGCATGCGATATGTATCGCCAAATTTGAGAAACTTTGAGTGGAGGCGCTTGGTGGAGTAGCCCTGTTTTATAAGTTTCTGCAACAATGTTTTGTGACGTTGATTAAAATCATCATAGCGAAACAGTTCGTCCTGCTTTTTCCCAATTGAAGGCAAATGGTATTTACTCAAAAGTTGTTATCCGTAAGAAGATTCTATAATTGACATAACATATCTGTGTGATGCTGCGTAAAGACAAGAAGACACCGAAGACGTCACTTTTATAGGAGTACAGTAGTAAAATTCTGATACTCTCATTGCTTCCATTACATACAACTAAAACAATCGGAACAAAAGTTACTAGACGAGTTCGGGTCTTTATCCTACCACAGGCTCACAATTACATAACAGGAATGTATTATACTCAAGAAAATGACTGGGAAATTCATTTGGATGAACAAAATGCTTGTAAGTGACATAGATTTTTGGATATATATATCATTGTGTCTAACTAGCATCATTTGCTCATGTTGGTCTCTTCTTTCTTGCTATAAATAGGTTGTGTTTATTTATATTTTATTTTTGATAAAAACCTAGTGGGATGTGAATCTTGTCAATCAGCATATTTTACATTTAACGTAGTTGCAACGTAGTTGCTTAACAGTAAAACTACTGTGTTTTCTTTCTAGAAGTGACATTTCTGATTGGATAGAGTTAAGGAGCATTAGCATCATTTCTCGGAAAACAGAAAGCTAGAATTACAAGCGTCTAGTCCGTCATTCATAATCCAGCCGTCGTCCATTAGAGAATATCCGCGTCCATAATCCAAAGACCTATTCCATTTTCCACATAACAGTATTAAAACCAGAGGGTAAAACATTTTTAGAAACTACACAGAGTATGTGAACCATACAATCCCAGATATTTAAATATTAAATATTAATCATAGTTTATAAATACAAAGAAACAGGCTACATAAGCCTAGAGGCGACAATTTTTTCATATTCCTCGATAACCCGTCTATTACTAGGGATTACTCTTTTTGAATTCAAATGCATGTAGTATTATTTGTTTTGTTCAGTTTCGACATAGTCCTGTATTCCATGAAAAGTGTATTCAACAATTCGATGGTGTATTTGTGCCAATCGATGGTGTCCTTGAAAACATGTCGATGGTGTCCATGGTGACAATTCGATGTTGTCTTTGATGTCATCTCATACATCTTCGTCTGTGAGAGTATAAGATTCAGTATGTTAAAATTACGAATTCCCAATTTTTATTTAGGACTCAGCCTGAGGCTTCGTCCCAAAACAATAGGCAATTCCGTTTTAGCATCCATTATCTGGGCAGTTAGAGGACGGAAAACTAACATTTGTTTCTTAATTTTGGTTTTCGTTGATGGATAAATCTGTCACAAGCATGCACAGTCTTGTCCTGTTATCGGCTACACAAAAAGTGTATGTCAAACACTGTAATCCGCAAATAAATCAAAACAACTGTTCATTTGGATTCATCAATTTTCACTTCTATTCAGATATGTCAAAATAGAGAATTCGTGTTTGGAGTTCTGTAAATAGTCTCTTGTAGAAGAGTATTTCGAGTAGAAGGGAATTCTCCATGGACGAAAACTGGTTAATGAATGTCAGATGTGACATACGTTTTGGTTTTCCATTTTATATTTCTTATCCAGTGATATTAACGCATATATATATATATCCAATTACGCAACTTTTCACCTGTGTTCATACATTAGCCAACTTAGATTCACTATGGAATACCTCGATAATAGAGATTCACTATGGAATACCTCGGTAATAGAGATTCACTATGGAATACCTCGGTAATAGAGATTCACTATGGAATACCTCGGTAATAGAGATTCACTATGGAATACCTCGGTAATAGAGATTCACTATGGAATACCTCGGTAATAGAGATTCACTATGGAATATCTCGGTAATAGAGATTCACTATGGAATATCTCGGTAATAGAGATTCACTATGGAATACCTCGGTAATAGCAAACCACAATTATCAAGTTATTGCATCCGACATTCGATCTGTGGCATGAACTATCATCGCCTAAATTGAAATGAAATATCAACCAAATGCTTCTCGTAATAAACTTGTTGATAGTCATAGTAGAATTAGTTATACCCGTCCTTGTTTTCATATCCAATAAGTTAAATCTTGAATGAAAATGTCCCAGTTATAACATTTACCTAAAGCTGGCGTGTAACGCCAAGGCTGCTAAATAATGATATAAATGTTAGGTGTGCAGGATTCATTTCTGTCACAGTCTTTCTTGAGGAGAATCACAATATGCTATAGCTAAGAATGTTTGGTTATAGAGAGGAACTGATCGACTAACCACACCTATTCATTTCCAGCTCATTTACATATTCGTGAAGATCATTTAAAGATTTTCCGTGGTCCATTTATCGATCAGTGTGACAAACGTGTTTATCGTCGTGAGAACGGCTAGGTTTGTTTTCATTTAGCGGATATTCACATTTTCATCCATCTTCCATCTTTGAATGAGGACGGAAATATTCAATAGGGTGTTATCGGGTAAGCTGATGTTGTTCCTAATCGGCAGGCAGAAAAACCATCCGGTCGTCTACAATAACCATCCGGTCGTTTACAAATAACGAAAATAATATTTTCGCTTTTTGAAAGATTATGTCTGTAAAAAAAGATATTTCTAATATGGACCTGGGGATCCATCCCCATGTAAGATTCACGAGACACTGGTCTGTCTGTCTGCAACAATAGGTCTAGACATGAACCTTTTCACTACCGGTATTACAAAGTTTTCAACAATGTGTCATTACATGGGGAAACGACCGATCTGGATCTTGTCTATGGACGACGGTTTACTGATGAAAGTGAAATTTAACGGTTTTATTCACTACCGCATGTATCTTAAATCGTACTCGTGATTGGTCATTGCAGTGTGAGCTTTCAATAAGGAAGTTGTCAAAGTGTCACGGTTCCTTTCTCACCAGACAGCTATGTGATCGTCTACTAATTCATTAAGCCAATAAGAACGATGGCCCAAACATATTTATTTGACAGACAGCGATATTCACATCTGCCGCATGTCGCGTAGAAAGTTCATACAAATTCGCCTTTCGAAATTGTGTCACCAAGAACATTGAAGTTATCAAATCAACCAGCGAACATTCTAAGACGGACGGTGTTTGATCTAGCACATCGTTAGCTAGTTGTCTGTAACATCTTTCATTTCAACCATTTCATACATTCTCGAACCTAGACGAGATTTTCCTATTCAACCAAAATCCGCTTTTTCAGAATAGGCGAGCGGCGATTTGCAAAAAACGCCTTATTTTAGGAGTAAAATGCACCCCCCGTACACACGGCCACACCCTATGTCATTTGAAAGCTTATTTTATGTACTTTTTGTTAGACCGGATGTGGTCGTGAAATATGTTGCCGTAAGGTAAAACATCCATTCAAACGAATCAATATCGAGTCTTATCGCCACGAAAAAAGAAAGGGGGTGGGTTTGCTTCAATGTTAATAACTTTATCAATTTTACACCAATGCACAGTGGTGAGGTAGCAATTTTCTCTTTAATAAACGGGGAATCGGTTGATAACCGTTATGTTAAGCTATCTTGAATCATGACGTCACTCGGGGGTCATCTCTAAATTCCCAATGAAATATTTTCTAAATACAAAATTATGGTTTCTTTACTAAGTTATTCAATGTAATGAAATTCACATAATTTTGCCAGGTTATTGCCACCGGTACTGTGTATCATTGCATGAAAAGTACAGGCTTTATAATGTCTCTCACTACCATAGAGAATAGAACATGTGAACAGGAAGTATCTGTCAAAATTATAAATTTTCAATGCTTACTAAGCGTTTATCAAAGATTGTCAAACATTTGACTTCAGCAATACTGGATAAAAATGTTTTTTTTTATGACTTAATGTGTATATTTCAATGATTTCTTTTATCTCTTGTTAATTTAAAAGCAATATTAAAGATCATCTTGTTTATTGTTGTGGGTGGGGGTCATCTCATAATTACTATTGCAATTTACATGTTTTCCCACGGTATGTTCTTGGTAATCTACTACATTTAATAAGATTTGTGGATACCGTGTACTATAAATTACTCTTCACTGATTTTCCATCTCTTGAAAATTTCCAAGCTATTTAGGGGGTCATCTAAAATTAAGATTAAAATTGTCACATCAACAGTATGTTCTTGGAAATCTACTTGTAGGGTTTAATATCAGACAAGAAAATGCCCATAAACATACCCACTCTCCAGGTATGTTCTGACCCTACAACAGAATGAGTATAGGACATCACTATATGTACTCATGTACCTCAAAACAGTTGTTTCGGAGAGAGAGAGAATTAAGGTTTAACGTCGCATTCACCAATATTTCAGCCATATAGCGACGATCAAACAAAATTCTATGTATTCAAGTCAACAACTTAGCAAACTAATGCGTTAAAACAGGTACAAACATTAAAAGCAGTTGTTTCGGATATCTTCAGGAGAATATCTTCTGTATATCCCAAGAATAACTCTCAACAATGGTCAAGCCTAATCATCAATACAATTAATATTAATGATATATAATCTCCAATATTATGATCTCGTTTGTTCTATGCTTCGCGCATATGTGCTGCTATACAATATTACGGTTTGTTAATGGTGTCCGGGCAGAGTTATCACCTCTAGTGATGTTTCTTCTGTAGTGCTGTTTAATAGCGCTGTTTCTTCTAATGCCGTCCGTAGTTTCCAAGATCCATAAGGTCCAAGTTCTGTACAGAATTATTACTATTTTTCATTAAAGGTGTCAGGACAGAATTCTCGCTTCTGGAGTTCTGTAAGTATTGAAATATATCAATCTCAATTCGAGATTTATCTGCTTTGACCTTTTCATGTGTATGCTGTTTCTTTCAATGTCTTTAATGAACTTGTAAAAGACGGCTATAACATCAAGCGCCTCCAATCGAATTTTCTCAAATTTGACGATGCATATCGCATGCTGATAGCAAAATATGAGCAAGATCTATGGCGGTACGTTTCGTAACTTGTGTCTAATTTCGCTTACCTGAGACAAGGGGCCGTATGAACCAATGTATTTCAAGTTCCTCATAGTTTTCATATGAGCAGTCACAATCAAAGCGTGACTGAGATACACCATACTCTAGATAACGACTTTACACCGTATATCATATGGATTAAGAATAATGACCAGCGATACGGATTTGATATTTTTTGAACATCATGGTGTCTTGCTGGCATCATTGAAAACTGTTGACCGCTCCTGTCTTGCAGGAAATCAGAGATTTTCTGTTTTGACACATTAACATACCCACGTTCCTGGCGGTTTCAACCCTGAATACGAATTTTATCTACAAGTGGCCATATGCTCAAATGATCTTGGTTCATATGTCTTTCGCATAACGACTCTGGCATGATCCGAGACATACATCAGAATAATACCGCTGAGATCCAGAGTGTACAATCCTGATACTAAAGTAGTGAGAATACTCTTCATCAACCGTGCCTATACGAATTCCTAGCTCCAGTTAACGACGGACCTCCAGTACAGAATAGAGACAACACTAATGACGACTTGGCTCCACTATAAGAAACAGCGATGTTTAAGAATACACATGAAATGTGTAAATCCGATACAATCGAATTGAGACTGGTATTTTTCAATACCTACAAAAGCTCTTCATGAGCGAAAATTTTATCCTGAAACGTCTGATACTAAAACTGTAATAATTATGTGCAGAACTTGGGCCTTATGTACCTTGAAAACCACAGAAGACATTAGAAGAAATAGCACTGGTAAACAGCGTACACAAGAAATGTGTCAAAGCAGATAAATCTCGGAGATTTTTATGTTTCAATACCTACTGCAGAAATATCTCTAGGAGCGATAATTCTGCCCTGACACCATGCGCGAAACACAAAATAAGCGAGATCATAATATTGGAGATTATATATCATAAATATTAATAGAACAGTCCCGTGATGAAAGTCTCTAACGACAAAAGGCGCGAAACGACGTCATGACCCATGTGGCGTCACGCCGAGGTTAGACAGCGAACCATTTCTTAACATTGGAATGCCGTATTATTTTATCCACAGAGATTTACATGCGATGATTTGTGTTTGCAAATGGCTATTTAACTCCGAGACAATAACATCTTCAAAATTGTTTGGATATTTAGTATTTTGAAAGTAACAATGATAATTATTTTCCGGGTTTTGCAGTACAGCCAATGTTAAAGCATGACCCGGTGCCTAACCTTGGCCCGACGTCACGTGGGCAATGGCGTCCTTTTGCATCCTTTCATGGCCACCAGAATGTGGGTATGCCTTCTCGAAGGATTCCCTTCTGGAAATGGAGTTCGCCAAGAGGAACACGGTTTCCTCGGTTCTTTAATGTTTAAATACATGAACTCGACATCGATATATCTCCGTCCAATTTAGGATGTTATGTAGCCGGAGTCTTCTTCAACCACCTAATTTACGCTGACGTCTTATGCCTTATTAGTCCCTCTGCCAAGGGCCTTCAGAATCCACTTGATATATGCGACTGGCAATAACATTGTCTTCAATACTAAGACATGTTTATTCATCTGTTTTCGTCCAAAAAAGTTCATTGACCTGTAAGTACCCTCTGTTATACTGTCTGTTAAACGCCAAACATCTTGATCATTTGATCTCCAGCGATCTCACTGACAGTTTAGATATGTCTGTGCAAACTAGAAAATTATGCATTCGTGCCAACATTTTGGCGCGAAAGTTCTATATGTGTTCTCAAGATGCGAAGAAGCAACTTTTTCTCGTCGTACTGTACCAGTATCTATATTGCAACGATCTGCGGTCTTCGTACACGTCATGTAACTGGAAAAAACTGCGTGTCTCATTCAACAATTGTAGTGCTACTTACATGTTTGGTATTAACTCTGTACCCAGCTTTAATGAGGTTATTCGAAGCCAGATTAATTCTCTAAGGAACAGACTTATGTCGACAGACAACTTCTTACTTACAACTTTGTGTCGGCTTTCCGATTTCTCTCGGACTTAGTTTGTCACTGGTCTCGCCAAATCTATGTAACGCGCTAGTAATTTGTCTTTTGGCTGACATCTTATCATTTATTTGTTCATTCCATATACCATCTGTGTCTGAAATAAATACGTATTATTATTATATTATAGAGTTCTATCTCGGGACTGTCCTATTGTATTTATGATTAGACTGCCCATGATGGAAGATATGCCAGGGATATACAGAATTTATACTCTCCAAAATATCTGAAACAACTGCTCTGAAGTACACGAGTACATATAGTCATGTTATAATAAAAGTCCAATACTCAGGCTGTTGTGGGGTCGGGACATACCAGGAGAGTGGGTATGTTTATAGATATGTTCTTGTATTGCAGTGATCTATTTAATGCTGTCAGAAAATTAGATAAATAATTGATGTGAAAACTGATGCTCTCAGCACTCTTTCGCCAATTTTGAAACTTTTTGCCTCTCTGTGTCTTCCCGTATGTTTTGTGGATATTTTGAAACGATTCCCTATTGCAATTCTAAACTAATTTGTACGTTTGACAAAACAATATACAGCTACGACGTCAAATGACTCTGAATGTCTAAATCACGGAACTAAATTATTTTGGTGGCTGACATCCGAGAAACCCGTCCTCTAACGCAGTAGTTAGTGTTTTTTTTACCTAATATCTCATGGTGAATGACACTCGTTATATTGAGGATTTAAAAGGTAATCGCACCAAATCTTTGCCGAAGTATTTGACCGATGACTAAATTCGACATAAGAACAATTTTGGTCATTTAACAACGAAGTATTTAACCCACAAAAAACTTTTGACATAGTTTTTAGTGCATTGATGTAATTTATTTGTATTTTGAAGATGGCCCCTCTGTGACGTCACAGGTCAATGACGTCATACTACTTTTTGATATTAGACGATTGAAGAACCTTTGCGCAATCAATATACACCAACCATTTTGCATTATACCTGGTACGAGTGAAAATATAGACAAGTAAAAAAAAAAATAGAAAAGTATACCCCCATTTTAGAAGTAGATTGATGCAATCCAATGGTTCTTGTATTTCCTAATTTTTTCAGCATACGGCAATAGTTTTCACCACCACATCCTACATCATCTGAAAGAAGATAGACTAAGCTTCAAATGATATATAGTTTGCCTCCCTCAAAACAGGGTCCCGGCCGCTCGTCTAGAAGTTAATCAGATGCATTTGATCAATATTTTCGCATTTTGACTACAACAACTGATTCGAATTCCCCAAATTACGCTCATTTGGCGAAATAAAGGCTCGTCTAGAGTTCTCTCTCTACCCACAATTTATTAAGTGACGGAGTCTACATAAGAAATTCACTTATCTTAGGTAAAGTACTCATTACCTCGAAATAGAATTGGGTAGGTACAATGATAGAACTGATTCAAATCCTCTTAGTACAATGATTTGTAAATTATGTAATCTATTGAAGATGAGAAGCATTTCCTCTTAATTTTCCCTATATACTAAAGAGAGAACAAACCTACTTCAGGACATCGGTGTGCAGAATGTCTCTGCGTTTCATCTATTCAAATATATAATAGATCCCCGTAGTTCTTTGACTACCCACCATGTATGCGAGTACACATCTACATGTTTTATGATATGCGTGACAAAGTATCACTAGATATCCATGTACTACTATTTTGTCATGACTATAGAACATAACTACAAGCCTCTAACTTATGTTTATTATGTATTATGTATTATAATGTTTCTGTTCTTGTTTTTGTACATTTTCCTTCGTTGATGTAACGTACAATAAAATTGAAATAAGGTGGGTTGGAACATTACGGTTACTGTTAGGATCTTGAAGTTTATAGTTAAATGCAATTTAGAATCAGTTATAGATTTGAACACAGACTTGAATTTTACATCAAATAGGAATAAATATATATATAGGCATTGATGGAATTCTTAGGTTTTCTCGGCACATCGTCAAAATAAAGCATGTGTGGATTGAACGTGTAATACTGGTACGTGTAATTAATTTTCATTGATACCGATACATTTGTTGGCTGTGTCAAACCTGAAAGGCCACTACGGAACGTAACCCAGATCAGTCTGGTGTATCAATGCATATATCAATCTATTTCAAGTTTCTCTATACCCACACGTGGCGTATATCCGTTACACTGCATTCTTTTCTAAGATGCTTTCAGGGAAAAATCCACCACTGAAATTCATATATACTCAACCACTCTCGTACATTCCGTACTCATACCTAGCACGTATCCTCTTGAGGTGAGTGTTTGTTTGAATTTTTGTCCTTGAATTTCGTCTTCTAATTTGTTAGAAATGTGAACCGTAGTCTAATGTCAGTGAATACACATGTTGTCACTAATATATACACATGACATGGGTGTACAATAGCGACCACGTTTAATTAATTGGTCGAAATCTTAGAACGTCCGTGTTTGGTATTTGCGAATCTTGCGTATTTAATCCTCGGCATTTATCTTTTCCAGGTGGGCTCTCAAATAAGGAAGTACAAAAGAGATAGTGCGATATCTACAAAAATGATTAAACTAACCACACACAACAGACAAGTATACAGAGTCAAGCCGGAGAATTAGATAAAAAAGTGATTTGAGTTTCATTCTCCAATACAAGCGTCTAGTCTGTCATTCCATATTCAGCCTTCATCCATGAGAGAATTTCAGCGTCCATATTCCATACAATACCTTTGACACCAAATTGAAAAAAAAACAAGCAACAATCATAGTATACCTAAACATAGGCTAGTTTCCTGCAAGAAAGAAGCGGTCAACAGTTTTCAATGATACCGACAAGACATCATGATGTTCCAATAATGTCAAATTCGTATCGCTGATCAGTATTGTTAATCCGTGTTCGAGCAGGTTGAGCGTAATTAGACACAAGTTGTGGAACGTAACGCCATAAATCTTGCACGCAAAGCTCATATTTTGCTATCAGCACGCCAAATTTGAGAAACTTTGAATTTCATAGAATTTATACACCTTGTCGAACGTGTCACCAAGGCAAAAATAAAAAAACGATCAAAGAAGAAAATGTTGTCACTTTAACGAATGGTTAACTAGTCCCATGTAACCGACGGGGGTCGAGGAACTTCTAAGGCACTGTTCTGGTTCTAGTTGTACACACTAGCTTTATACATATTAAAAACTAGGCCCATGGGCATATATAGAAAGGTGGTTCAGAAGATAAACGCTGTTGCTTGATTGAGGGTTAGGACAGATACCATCCATCACAAGTGAACTTTTCTTTGCATAATCTAGATTTCATTACTGTACTTCCATTTGTAAATTAGTATTTTGTAATTTATGGCTCACAAGAAAAATAGTTTTTAACTGATTGTGATACCCCGAGTATCATTTTCAGAGACTATCGATTGACTGGCTGCAATAGTGGAGATAGTAAAACTCAAAAGAATAGCTGCTTCCTGAGTAGCAGATTTCTTTCCCAGAGTTTCAATTCAAAATAATATCTATTTGTTTGAAAAAGCCCCCAAAAACACACGAAAAACTGGCCATAATACCAAGCTCATCCGTATGTAGTGGTGCTAATATTATACATACACCCGGTATTGGCACTGAATGAAAGTATTAGAACACATGAGTGCATGAAACAACAAGTGGCAAGACATCCATCTCAGAATATTTCAGTTTTCAGACATGTCAGATAGTATTATTTCTAAGTTTTAAGTTCAATTGATTCATTAATTTCACTACATACATGTACATATATTCCTAACACCAGTCCATGTGCTGCCCTCTGGAAAACCGCACGTTCCATAAAAAAACTTACAGGTATAATGCAAAAAACACTAGATACAATTAACGGCTGGGCGGATAAATGGGGCTTCAAATTTTCCGCTCTCAAAACAACGGGTATTATTATATTCTCAAACAATAAACACATTGACGTTAAACTAACACTAGGAGGTCAGAAAATTGAATTCAAAAATAGTGTTAAATATCTTGGTATGAGGTTTGACAGAAAACTCACATGGAAAGACCATATCGATCAACTAGTTCTTCGGTGCAATAAAGACCGGAACCTCATGAGGTGTGTGTCTGGGACAAACTGGGGAGCGAGTAAATATAGTTTGATAAAATTATACCAAACTCTCATTAGGTCAAAAATAGATTACTGGTCCATCGCCTATCAATCAGCGTGTAAGACACAACTAAAAAGAATAGACAGCATTCAATATTCTGCTCTAAAAATAGCTACTGGAGCCTTCAAGGGAACCGCCCTATGTAGTCTTCAGATAGAAACCAATGAGAAACCTCTTCGTTTAAGATGAGAGGAACTGTCCCTGAAATATGCAGGAAAAACTAGAGCTAAGGGCGATAATCACCCATGCCACAAAATTTTTGAAGATAAAAGTGAATATGAATATTTGAAGAAAAACTGGGAAAAAGACTCCGCCCCCACTCGGCTACATCGTAAATAACCTATTCCAAGAGCACGAAATACCCATCGCACACATCTGCGACACAGACAAAATCACTTGGCCACCCTGGGAATTAGAGTCGCCCCACGTGGACACAAGTATACACGACTACCTCACAAAGAAGGACAACCCAGACTTTATAAGACCCACCCCACTTGAATATATCAACCAAAACTGGAAAAATTACTTTAAAATCTATACAGACGGATCGAAAAACACAAGTAATAACACAGGATCAGCTTTTGTTATTCCTGAGCTCAACATACAAAATGGTTTCACACTTCCAGACAATATGTCTGTATACACTAGTGAACTGATCGCTATAATTCTCTCGAATGGATCATCGAGCACAAACCAATCCGTGCAGTGATACTGAGTGACTCCCTTAGTGGACTCACATCCATTGAAATTTCTATATCTGACAGTAGACCTGATCTCATACACAAAATAGAATGTATCTGTACACAAATACACAACGAGGGTATAGACGTCATTTTAGCATGTCAACATCAGAGGCAACGAAGCAGCCGATAAAACTGCCAAAGACAGTCTTGCCAAAACTACACATGATGTGCCAATAGGATTAGGATGTAAAGAACTCAACACTATCATTAGACGCAAAATAGATAGCAAGTGGCAAAAGGAATGGAACGAAGAAAAACGTGGACGATGGTTACATAAGATTCTTGATGGAGAGAAAAGACAAGTCCAAGGATTCCAGTTAGACAATAGGCGTGATGACCGCATCATCACAAGATTAAGACTAGGCAAAACCGGACTTAAATCACATCTGTCCATGCTTCTGAAAAAGATCTCACCACTCTGTACCGCATGCAACAATGTAGAAGAAACAATAGAACATGTCCTACTTGAATGCCCAAAACACTACCCACAACGCGAGGCACTTAGAAACGAATTAAAAAAATTCAACACTCCCTTAACATTACCAGCGATATTAAACCCTAAGCCCCCCATTAGAAAACAGGTATTCAAGTCCTTAATAAATTTTGTCAAAACTGCTGGCTATTATTCCAGTATATAACACTACCCCCGGGCATGCGCACCCCGTGTGGGCCTGTAACCACATTCGTCTCTAAAACCTAAAGGCCGCTACCAATTCAACAATCAGGGACATAAATCATTAGCACACGTCCAAGAAACAACCACGCACACAAATAATGTCACTCACAAAAATGAATACTACACACTTTTTCATCATATACTTTCAGAAATAGAGATGAACATGATGAGGGTCATCATCGTCGGTCCTTAAGAACGTCCAGAATCAGAATACTCGACCCTATGCCACGCCAGACATGCTACCCCATAGACTAAAAACAGAAGACCGATAACGACCACAAGAATACCAACAGCGCCTTGAGTGACAACGCCGCACAACAAGAAACCTCCAGAACCAGAACACCAAATCCTAAACCACACCGACACGCTACCCCATAGATGATACCGAACTGACGCCTTAACACAGAATATGATCCTTTGACTTTCACGCAATATAGGACGTGGACCTGCCGTCCTGTGCCCCAATACACACTCCAAGCAATTGTTACAGCACAGATTTCTGGAAGAACCCACCCTGTTCCCAAGGGCGTCGTTAGGGAAGTCGATTCGAAAAATCCTGGAGACGCCCATGGTTCTCCCAGTTTTTCTGGACGGCTTTGTGTGTACAAAGGGGTACCAAGACAAAGGAATCATCCACGCGATTACAGTGAACTCATATTTATCCGTATAACTTAACCAAAAACCAGAAACAGACTTACGAACTTGTACATAGCGATTCTTATTTACTTCTATTTATATATCCTACTAATCTCTCATTGCTATTTATTATTTATTTATTTATTTATTTATTTATATATTTAGCACTGGAAAAGATATTCAATAAACAAAAAAATGTACCGCGAAATTCAAATAAAACATTGAGTTGATGGGCCGCGAAATCCGAATGGGAAGCGGCCCTTAAACTACAATTTCAATCAAAAAACCATTTGATGACCTAGTTTTAGCTTCATTCATCAGAAACTAGACCCAGCATAGATACATGTACAGCCCCTACAGCTATGGTAGGGCAGCTCTTTACACATGTACATGTTGCCTCCTGAACTGTATTTCTCTGAGCTGAGGTCAATCTTTAGAAGAGTGACCATAGCAGGCTTCCATACTTTAGTGCGAATTAATCTGATATCTTGAAAGAAAACAATTAACAGAGTATTATTTAATACAAGTTAGGGATCAAGTACATGCTAAGTGACTATATATAGGCCTACCAAGCCTGTCAACCATTGAAGGATAGCTATTCTGGTCTGAGAAAGAATAAACAATTTGGAACTATTTTTATACGTGTACTAAGGACAACCCTAAAATCAGAAATTTTCTAGATCACATAATAAAGGTGAGGCAACTCACCTTTCTAAAAATTGTAGACGTAGACGATTCAGACATTATACATAATTACCATTATGACTTGTATACTATGGTCTCTCTCGTCGACTGTATGACAAAAGAGATGATTACAATTTCGACATCGTAAACTATCCCTTTCTGGACAGTAATATTCCAGTGGGACCTGCATATGGCGTATACATATCACGCCTAGTAGCATTTGCTAGATCATGTGTTAAATGTGACGATTTTAATCAACGTCACAAAACATTGTTGCAGAAACTTATCAAACAGGGCTACACCATCAATCGCCTCTACTCAAAGTTTCTCAAATTTGGCGATACATATCGCATGCTGATAGCAAAATACGAGCGTAGCGTGCAAGATCTATGGCGTTACGTTTCGTAACTTGTGTCTAATTCCGCTTAACCCGGGGCTAGGGGCCGTATGAACCCATGTACTTCAAGATCCTCACGGTACTCATATGAACAGTCACAATCAAAGCGTGACTGAGATACATCATTCTTTAGATGAGGACTTTATGACGAATATTATGGATTAAGAATACTGATCAGCGATACGGATTTGATATTTTTGGAACATCATGATGTCTTGCCGGCATCATTGAAAACCGTTGACCGCTTCTCTCTTGCAGGAAACAAGCCTGTGTTTATGTATACTATGATTGTCTTTTTGAATTCGGTGCTAATAGTGTTATATGGAATATGGAATATGTCTATGGATTATGGACTCGGATATTCTCTAATGGACGACGGCTGAATTATGAATGACGGACCAGACGCTTGTAATTTCAAATTTGGTGCGAGTACTGTTATATGGAATATGGAATGTGTCTTATGGACGCGGATATTCTTAAATGGACGACGGCTGAATTATGAATGACGGACCAGACGCTTGTAATTGTATTACTTAGCTATTTGAGGTCTTTTGGGGAGATTACACAGGCCTGGGGGAGGGCGAAATGCTAAATATTGTTCTTACATCTTGCGTTAGGCGACTGCATTGCCACATTGACGTTGTATTATAAAAATATATTTTGGTCTATTTAGGTTCAAAATGAACCCAATATAATACGCTATAAATTCGCAGTGTCAGCTCTCACTTTTTTTTTATCTTTCCGCAGATATGCCCAGGTAAGTGCATATGAGATGCAGGATATAATTCTCTTTGACATGTGGAGGCGAATATCTGAGAAGTGGTATATATGTCATCTAACAATGCCCGAGGGAGTAAGTCAGTTATTTCTGTCACAGCCAAACAGGCAGGTTATCATAACCTTCAAAGGACTGTTTTCCAGGTCTCTTCATAATCCTGACTGTGTTAATCCTGATAATCCTGACTGTATTAATCTTGACAATCCAGACTGAATTAATCCTGATAATCCTGAATAGATTAATCCTGATAAACCTGACTGGATGAATCCCGATAATCCTGACTGGATTAATGATGATGAGATTAATCCTGATAATCCAATTTGGATTAATCCTCGTAATTCTGACTGGATTAATCCTGATAATCATGACTGGATTAATCCTAGTAGGCTTGATCAGATTCCTAAACATCCAGACTGGATTATTCCTGACTATTTATTGAATTTCTGGAGAGACTGTCGCTGAGTGAGCCAGTCTACAAGTCCTATTCGTTAATCTATGCAGATACATGGGGACGTTTTTGACTATCAACGGTAATCTTTTCGAATATAAAAATGTATGCACCGTATTGTAGACATCTGATATTCCTTGGCAGCATGAGCAAACCGCCATGGAATGCATGCGGCAAGGTTTTGTTGTGAGCAAATCGGGTTATTTTTCACCTTTTTCAAGTGACGCAGCTTCTAAATGCTTCAAGTGTATGGTGCGAACCCCTTCGCGTGAATACACTATCTGCTGCCTCCCACAAGTTTAATAGACTTGGAACCCGATTACCTCGCACGATAGATTATGGTTTTGACATACCGTAATAGATTTGACAAAAATCCAGTAAGATGCCACTGCAGGTGCTTCAATTTTCTACTTTGCCTACTTGTCATATTTTGGACAAAATATTAGCTTGTCAACAACAACAACAACATGAAATCCCCGTGCGTCTGTCAGATAATTCCTTCGCCAGGCCGACACACCGACACGATGATGGGTTAAATTTTTCTTCTTTACATAACAATCTGGCGTTATTAGTTTTTTTAGCGAGACATTTTGATGGAAACCATGTCGTCCAATCTAATTTAAAAAAAAAATCCTCTCTGCTACCCCATTTGGAAATATCGCTGTAGTATCTAACGAGCTTGCACTGACGCAAGCATGGAACAGTCCCCATGTCTCTAGACCGTGTGGCGGCATCATGCGGGATTAGTCCAAATGCGGTATCGATGTAATAATACTATTAAATATTCATGACATTGGCGCACTGAACATCAATTTAAATTGAAGCAAGTAAGACTATATTGCGACATATACGATTTTGGGGCATCGATAAAATAGAATGTTGTGTCAAGTCAACCCTCTCCCCCGTTCAACGTCACGGAGAAGACATATCCGGGCAGCCTGATCCATTTACTTGAAGAGTTGTTCACATTATTCTGAAAACTGATTCCTTATGGAATAAAAAATTCAGTCAGAAGGAAAGGATAATGACTTAGAATGCGCTAAGCGGATTAAGGTTCCAACAAAAAGCTCCTTAACAGGCTGGGTTGTTTGATTGTCGCCATATAGCTGAAATATTGCTGAACGCGATATTAAACCTTAATTCTCTCTCTCTCTCTCTCTCAAACTTTCGAGAAGAAAACATTCCAAAATATTAAAGTACATCATTCACTTTATGGGTAAGTGAAAATAGTATCTCGTTATACGGAAAACCAGCTACCGAAAATGAGCTGTCAGAAACGGCGTCTGGAAATTAGGACTGGATTAGTCGGTGAGCAATACAGGTAGGTGGTCCACACATGTTTATCAAATACATGGTGATCAATTTATCGAGTAATTAACGTTCTTCAAACCTAAAAGAAATTAGCCAGGATTTAGACTGGGTAATAAGTCGCTTAATTTGACTGCAGAGATAATTTGAAGAAAGTCATCCTAGATAGTTTTAGCTCGTATTCTTCGTTAAAATATTGACCACATTTTTCAGATTGGCCTTCTAATTACTCACATGCTATTTTGCGTCTAGTCCTGAAATTTAAACAGAACATTGTACATATATATAGAACTATATAATTAGATTGTCTCATATTTTCTAAATCGAATCCGTTCTAAATATATCCGTGATTTAATTGGAGAGAATCGCTTTTTCCCCGAATTATTGAACTTTGAACTGTCATACAATCATTCCCAGGACAAAATTTTAAAAACTATTTTCTATGAATGGTATATTATCTTAATCTCAAAGTTCAAATACTTTTGTTGAATACTTTATAAGTTATTAGAGAGGACATTTGAATGTGAAACAGTCACACACCGCCTTATGATCGTGGAAATAAATCAGTTGTAGTAGTCAGAAGGACATTGGCATTGAATTTTGATTCTCTGTATGAATAACTTTAAGAAAATGTAGAAAAACTCGTGTTGATGCAATTCAACTGAGCATAACCTGATAAGGTGTCGGATCTGTCGTGGATATTGGAAGGTTCATCCCTTTGGGTAGCTGGCGGTGTTCCACTGCCTTGCGTAGCGGTACTTCAAAATGACAGAATATAAAAAAAATACACATACAAAAGTAAGCAAAATAAATATACATATAAAAGTAAGCAAAATAGACACACTTGGAAGGTTCAAAACTTGTTCGAAGGTGGATTGTAGTTTAAACCTCTCCGATCAAACCTAGAAGTTATTAGCAATATAAACGGTTTAATTAATAGTAATTTACTTGTTAAGAATCCTAATAATAAACCGTTCACGTATTGAAAATCTCCGAATCAGAGCCTTTCGAATCAGTACATTTCGTGTATTGGTTGAGCGATTTAATTTTATCAAGCAAAATATTCATGGAACCACGGGCACTTGAGTCCTTCATTCAAATTGTGTATCTTACCGTTTGGGAATCCGTACTGCAACTGTGGAGTACTCGACAGTGCAATAGCAAACATCAGATCCGACAGTCAATAATCAACCGTCGTTCATGAAAGAATTTCCGCGTCAATAATCGAAAGACCGATTTCGTATGGCAGTCAGCACCAATTGCAAATGTGTATGAAATAAAAATGATAAATTGGAGCGATGTGCAAGGGGTGGGAAAAATTGACGACGTCTGGCGACTAAGAACAACCATATGACTCCAGATGAATGCTTCTCTCGGCAGCTCACATTCAGACCCGAAAATAAGGTGGATTCTCGGACGTAGCCTCCGTATCTCAGCCGCGTTTCTATAGCAGTTCTTCATGTGGCGACCATGAAGTACCCACACGGCCCATAGCACCGTCTTAAGCGGAATTAGATACGCTAGCCCGTGATGTCCCATCTAAACAATAAATCTACATGTCGATTGACATGTACAGAGGACGGGCTTCGGGGACTAACATTCCACCAGCAGAATCCTACCATAAAAAGGTATTAATTTGGAGCGGTATGCAAGAACAGTGAAAACGTGACGACGTCTGGCGACTAAAAATCAACCGTATGACTCCACAGGAAAGCTTCCCTCGGCACTTTACATTCAGACCAGAGAATACGATGGATTCTCGAACGAAACCTTAGTATCTCAGCCACGCTTTTATTGCAGATGTTCATGTAGAGACTATGAAATATCCACAAGCTCCCTAGCATCGGCTTAAGCGGAATTAGATACGCTAGCTCGGGAGCTGTTATGACAGATTAGCTCAAACAAATAGCTCGTCTGATGTTAATGGATGAGCATCGAGGACGTCTGATGAAGTAAACGCCTCAACTTCGGGAAAGCCTGAAAAATGAAAGAATACCCAGAAAACCTAACCTATGATGCTCGACGTTGTACGGCTTATACGTCACACCAAAACAATAAACCTCATATATCTGTCCCACCCAATAATGATAATAGTGGCCTGTGTCAATCAGTATGTTTCTATGCCATTAACTTGTTATCACACTTGTGCAATGCATCAATTGCCACTGATAAAGCTACACTTTCTTGCATGCTGTAATCCTAGCACACCACTCACGTGAAAACGAAGTTAATTATATACGGTACAGAAATCACACAAACTGTATCCGCTGGGCTGTATCCAGGGATTGTTTGCAGGTTCCGATCCCAAACTCCCAGTTCCTTTTCGTAATTCATGTTGAGGGTCCAATTTTTTTTAGTGAATTGCGGCGCAAAGAGCCTGTGATCAATCACAAAACAGAGGTTTATTAACATGAAATGCAATACCCAGCTATGCAATCGGATCAATATTGAGGCTCCAAGAAGCTTTTTTCTAGGAGTATTTCCTTCAGAAATCCTTGCAAATTGAACAACAACAACAACACTTTCGTTTTTTGTTTCATTTGAGTGCTAGGGACCCATACGTTTTTGGAACTAAATTGGCTCTAGAGGCAGCCCTGATCCTACTTGACTAAAAAAAACAGGCTGAGGGGTCCTCGCAACTTTTAGGTGCTTGCCTGCAATTCATGTTTGTGTTATTGCAGAAAATACTATATTTCTGATATCTGTCTGAATTACATATATGAATTGTTTCATAGTATGTGGATTTACTGGTGTACCGGTTACCCAAATATATACCTATCCAGTATATCAAAGATGCTTGTTACTAACTTGATTCAGGGGACATAACTTTTGACGCCTTCTTTCATTTTATCACAAGTTTACTTACATTTTTCGAAAACGCGTACCCTACCAGAACATGTTTTCTGTCATGCTATAATTCTTTCATTACTTTTCTAGTTTTATCCAAGCATATCCAGTATTTTGAATGATATACTCTACATATATATTTGCAATGTATTTAATGTGGTGTATTAAAAATAGTTCTATATATTAAAGTGATATTATTACATGATAAAGGGGTGATAAAAATGAAATTTGACAATCCAAATATATTTGGGTAACCAGCATACTAGAGTGTATAATCACTTTGTCGACTTTACCATGTCAAACAGATGAATTTCTTAGCTTATTCACAAAATAATGAATAATATAAAATATATATATGCATATATATTGCTGCAGGTGAGATTGTCTGTGTCAACAAAACATCATGTCCTTATAAGATCTGAGCAGTATGTTCATTTTTTATTGTATCGAAAGCTATAAATGGAAACGCCAGCCCTATATTTCAGTTAAAGATATAACTGTATAGCATACATTTTTTATTTGTATAATTGAAACCCAGGCGACCTTTTGTCTCCGTCAAAAGATTAGTGGCATTTCTAATTTCTCAACTAAAATCAGAATAGTAAACAAACTCCTAATCAGTGTTAATATGCCACTTTACAGATACGGATCGTTTACAGAGGAAATGGATAGAACAAGCCATTTCGAAAAACGTAGGAGTGAGCAGAGATAATTGGCCCATTTGCAATATGCGATATTCACCAGCTATATATGAAAGTATACCATTATCATGCTCATTCCTCATATTTTATTCCGTTTTTAAGTTTTCCTCTCTTTGTAAGGCTAGTACATTATCATAAACATTATATTATTCAATAGATTGCTTGTGTTTGAATAAATCGATTGTTAAAAGTGTAGCGCCCGTTAGCGGTCGCTTATCAAAGACCTATTATCATACAGAATTGGGGCGATATGCAAGAGGTGGGAAAAATAAAAATCTTTTTACCAGATATATTTCCATTAAAGTTTCATGAAAGGCATGAAAATAGATTTACCAAAAACGATGGGAAACTTCCTGCTCAGCACGATATTGAAATGAGGCCGCTGTTATATTTTAACCTGACATATTATCGATTTAACAGAATCGAAACTAACATTTTTTTCAAGCTCAGAATATAATATTTACAATACTGTTGTTTTCAATTTATTATAAGATTATTATTCTGCCCACACCAGTCGTCGGATATTGTGAAACCTTTACAGTGAGCAATCCCACACAAAGAGCCAATTTTATAGCATTAGGAAGCCTGTCAATGAATATTTTTTTCCTTCAATCCGGAATTTTCTTTGGTCTTCTCACAAAGTAATCCCGATCCGATCGAAAATTCTTCGAAAGAAAATCGAGAAAAAAATGAGAAAAACAAAATCGTTTTCGAAATTCTCGATCGATTTTCTCAATATCGTTGTTTACACGTGTTTCGTTACCAATCGAGAATCAATGGTTTTATGTTGGTCGAAAGAATATCGCGAAACCATCGAGGGGAGAAATAATACAATTATTTCATTCACAGGTTAACAGCCACTATGTATAATGATCTTATGCAAAGTATATGCTCAGGTAAAAGTGAGCTGAAGCTGCCGCTTAAACAATGTAATGGTAACGTACCATGTTTATCGCGATTGTAAAAGAGACCGCATTGCATACCACATTTTCACAAGCAACTTCCTTTTATTAAGTTAAATGAACGCAGACCGACGATGATCAGTACATGAAGAACATCTAATCACCCAAACGACTCATCTCTTTTCTGGGTCCCTTGCATATCGCCCCAATTTAACTATTTTAAACCAAATAGGGAATATCACCTGCATTATATTTTGTTTTCACCTTTATGTGTCATGGGTCTCGAGCACATGCCTGGGATGTTTAGCTCTACTTAGAACCAGATCTACTTTCCAAACAGTAGCCTGATTCCCTAGTCTGCTGGTAAAAGTCAGCAATGTAATATGCCAGGCAGGGTACCGGGCTAGGGGAAGTCGAAATCGGCACTACTTTCAATCGGGTATTGGCATCAGACCGGAGTTAATCACTTCCGGGTCAGTGCCCTCGACCTACATTAGCAGATCTTTATGGATTTCATGAGCTGCGATTATTCAGCATTTCTGATACATCTGATATTTCAACTTGCAGATGAGGCTTCAAACTGTACTTCCTGGTGTTGATTTGGGCCACTTTGAGAAAAGCATGGTGGATGGAGACATAATCAGTGAAGGGTGAGAAGGCTCCCTGTTTACAAATTGAATAACATTCTGTAGCACCAATCAGCTGTCAGTGGCGGGAATTTGAAATTTTCATGGTCAACATCTGTCAAGACTTTCACAGTTAGTGTCCCAAAGGGTGAATATTGTCATGCCAAGTGGATTGATGCATCGGTAGTTTTCTGAATTTTTTGGTGATTTTTTATGCTAATGCATAACAAGTAACAAAATTAATAGTGGTCTGGTGCATTTGACCAGAGAACTTTAAATCGTCACTGCGGTTACAGTTTTGACTTGATCAGCCCAATTTTTTCCAGGCTGACTCATGAACAACGTACAAATATTAGGGTTGTTTCAAATTTATGTCGGCTTCGCGAATCTTCCAGTTTTTCTAATAAAAATCCTCGATTCGCTCTCACCTTTGAAATTGTCACAAATTTTCGAAGAAAACATGAACGATTGTTGGAGACGCTTCCTTAGTAATTAGGCAGAATACTGAAGCCTTCCGCAATAACAGTCAACAGATAATCTTGCAGCTAGGGGGGCTTAGATCGGGATATATACATGTATAAACAGATAATCAAGCAGGGGCTATGATCGGCCATATATACACGTATAATGCTTATATCTGGAATCTACATGCAAGAGGTTGTTAGTAATTAATCGAAATCATCTGTTTTATGAGATTTTTTCATGTTCATTATACACATTTCAATTCTGTTCTCTATGTGATGCAATTCCTATAATTTCCAAGATGATTTCTCTCGAGAAACGCCCTAGTCCGTTGCATTTTTTGTTTCCTGTAGCACTCAACCACCAACGGCTATACCTTCACTTGTTCTATGTCCTCGTTTAGTAAACAAAGTATTTGCTTCTGCTCTACTCTATTTTCTTCGAATTTCCGACTGCACAATTGACGGAGTATTCGAATTAACCCATTCCTCCATTATGCCCATACTTGACACTTTTAACGTTAGAGTATTTAGCCTCATAGCAATGTCATCCAGTTTTTCTTTGTTACATTATCTATTTTTTCCATATCTTCATTCATCTAATATACTGCCCGGATTTCTAGATGTTGTATCGGTTTAGCTTGTGGTGTACAGAAGGGCGCCCAGTAGCCTTGTGGGCGGTATAATCCAGATGGTGTATTCATCTGGACAAACATTACAACGTTAGCTTCGATTACGTCTGCACATCTGTTTGATGCTTCTAACCGTCTAGAAGTATGCCCTGTCGATAGTAATTATTCCTTAATGTGCCACAAAACATCCATTAAAAAAAGAAAACAAAGCATATCTGGAATGAATAACTTCAACATCCTCGACTAATGATGGATCGGATATTCATTTTGATATATATTACATGTCGGAGTGATTTGATAACAAAAAGGTTATTACTTTCTTTTGTTTTATTACTGGGAATATCCCATTCCTGGTATCTATGGGATTGCATTGTATTTGTGAATACCTATATTCACAAGCGGCTTTAGTGGAGTACTGGTTTAGCCAAATATAAACCTACCTAGTCTATCAACAATGCATGTTACGAACATGATTAAAGGGATATAACTTTTGACGCCTTCTTCCCTACGGTTGATCTATTTCGAAAACACGCACCCTATCAGAACATGTTTCTCTACGATGCTATAAAATTTTCAGTATATTTCTATTTTTATCGAAGCTATTCCAGTATTTTGATTGATATGCTGTACATGTATATATATATTTATATTGTATTTAATATGGTGCAGTAAAAACTAGTTAAATATATCAAGTGATATTATTACAAGATAACAAGGACGATAAAGAGGAAAGTTGAGACAGTAACTTAACATATTTGGGTAACCAGCATACTCGGTTACGTATAATCAATTTATTGTCTTTAACATTCCAAACGGAGACATTTCTTACTCACCTAACTCACAGAATAATGAAGTATATAATATAAATATTGCTGCGAGTGAGATTGACTACATCAATAAAACATTGAGCAGTTTGTTAATTCTTTATTTCATTGAAAGCTGCAAATCGACACCTCATCAATATATTTCAACTAATGTGAAACATCAAGTATAGCGTCATATTTTTATTATTTTTATAATTGAAGCCTGATGACCGTTTGTTTCTGTCAAGAGATTGGTTTTCACTATCCCGTTTAATTACAGTATAATGTGATTATTATTGAAAATATAGATATATTTCTAATATTAGTGACACTTCTAACTTCTCAATTAAAATCAGAATAGTAAATAAACCCATACGGATCATTAACAGAGATAATGGCCAAAACAAGTGGGCAGGGATATGGAAAATTTTGTTCTAAGGAAAAACATTCCTTTCAGTATCTCAAGTTTGTGTTCTTTTATGTGGCCTATATATGTTTTGGTTATGATGGGTCATTTGGGATATTCGATATATGAAAGTATATATTTATCATGTTCATCCCACATATTTCCTTATATGACATATTTTATCCCTTTTTGAGTTTTCAGATCTTTGTGATCACATTATGTTATCATAAATATTATCATATCCAATCTATATCTTCTGTTTGATTAAATCACTTATCAAACTTGTAGCGCCGTGAAAATGCCACTTGAACTTCAAGTGATAGGTTTCCATTAAAGTTTCATAAAAGTCATGAAAATGGGTTCGCCAAAAAAGGTAACTTCCTGTTCAACAAGATATTGAAATGGAACTGCTGTTATATTTTCAATCTGGCATATTATCAATTTAGATAAAACGAAACTAATCATATTTTTAAGCCTGAATAAATATATTTACATGGCTGTCGTATTGTTAGATTCGTGAGTTCCTATGGAAGATTGCTATTCCACCCACACCAACAGTCGGATATTTCGAAACATATAGATTGAACAATCCCACCTAAAAGGTCAGCTTCGTAGAATGAGTAATTAGGTAGAAATACTGGAGCATATATTTTATCATATGTTTTGCAATAACAATCAACAGATAATCCAGCAATAGAGATTAAGTCGGGCATATATACATGTATACTCCTTCTATGTAGAATTTAAATGCATGAGAATGTTAGTAATTATACACTGTCGTCTCTTTTATGAGGTGCATGTGCATTATAATTATTATTTTATTTCAATTCCGTTCGCTGTTTCTTATGGGATATTGTTCATTGATGTGTCAATGGTTACATGCTCAGTCCAGTGATATATTATACGCCCGAATATAAAGTATCTGTATCGACACGACTGTCTCCAGTAATCCACAAAACACAATTTTTTGTTGTGATATATTTCACGATCTATATTTTTATTTGACATTTTAATTATCCCATAAGTTTAAAATCATTGGTTCCTTATTTCCAAATACTTCGCTTGAAACACTATTGAATAGTAAATACCTGGTAATTTGATTCCTGTCTTCTTTTTGTAAGAAGCATGTATAAGTTGTTCAATGTTTTGTTCACTTACACCCAATATTTGTCATCTAGAATTTAGTCATATAGCATGTTATAATTATGTTATATTGCTGCAGTGATCTAGTTCTATATTTGTATTCCTCCAGTCTATCAACCTGAAACGATAATAGTTGCAAGTGGATCATCTAGATTTTTCGTTAGACCTTACTTTTGTACGGATTTTTTTTTCAAGCCCTGGATATCAGCCACGATTTTACATGCTACCCTTCCATCATCCAAGCGGCAAGGGGTTTTCAGGGCGCATAGTTCATTAATATACAGTATTAATATAGATTAGTTTGCAATTATACAGGTTAAATAATAATTAAACATATCCTATGTACAGAAGATAACATAACACCAAGCTATATAGCTACATATCTAATACATATCTGATTTCTGGAACTGGCGAGAAAAGCTAGAGCAAATGTTGACTTTCTAGAGAGAAACAGTAGAGAGAAAACAAATAAAAATTTAAAAAAATCAATAAAAGTGTTAATTATTAATGCAGGTTTTGGTTATCAAAAAGTCACATACTATTGGATAGTATGTAAAGTGGTTCAGTAGCGTTCGATAACAACATACTTTCACTAATGCCTTCCTGAACATTAAACACATCAGTATTAAAGAGAAAATGCCCTCCCTATGGGTCTGCCTCGAAAAGTGCTTCGAATTTCTTCCATTTGGACTTACATATCCGGTTTGAGTTGTCAATATTGCATGTATAGTTTTCTATTCTATATTGTCCACGAAATATGTTTTGAACAGCTTTGATATGCTCAAGTGTTCAAGTGAAACTGGTTCTCTATGGATGACGCTCTGCTGTATGACATGTAATAACACGTTTTCAAATCTTTGGAAATTTTATATTTCTGAACGGATCAAGCAATATCGGGAGGAGGTGAAATTCCACAACCCCCTCATCCCACCTCCGTCATTATGATATCATGTGTTCCCATATCATTTTGACCTGACTCTAAAATTGGTCAAAATGGGCCAGTGAGTGATGAAATCCCATCCCCCACCCACAACGATTCATTCATTCCATAAGTTTCTTCTCCATTCAATCTTCCTTATGTAATAATGACTATGTGTGTTCTGTTTTAGCCTAACCGTTGCGCAATATGCTACAATTGTCCTTTTTTCCAATGATGATTGAATTGCTGAACTTAGTCACACAGCAGTAAACCATGTGCACGAAGCCAATACTGCTTTCTAAATTTATTTTCTTTGGTAAATTTTAAAACTCTTTAAAATGTGTCACAATTGTTTCTGGAACAAATGAATAGTCACATTATCATTGTATTTTAGTGTACAGGACGAAGAGCTTTCTGTCGTGATGAATCCTGCATGAGTGTACGCATTTGCGTACATTTCGCCATCCATAAGATGGCTTGCGAATCGTGTGTCTTCATTACCGCGGAGCGATATCCGGTATATTACCGGATTCTGTTCGCCCATCATCCGGCGGAGAACAGACGGGATACAGATATTGCCTGGGCTTACAAAAGCTATAGGTATGAATAACTTTCGTATCACCCAAGAGGCGTTGTAGATCTGTAATTTTGAACAAGTAGGGCAGCACATGACTCGAAAATGGCGGGTTACGTTGGGGTTACGTCGGTAGACTTTAGCTGATTGGCTTGCAAAGTCACGTGGTATTGATTTCAGGAAATTCCCTCTTGCAGTTGCCGAAAGTAGGCTGAGAATGGATACACACGATCCCAGGGTCAGTCTTACCGCGTATAGATGACCCAGATGGTTACAGGTTGGAGTGTACACTGTGTACGTTAAAATACTTAGTTATGGCGAAGGGTTTTCGAATGATATAATCTCACCTTGAATTATACCCCACCGGTGCCAGTCTATAGGTCTATCTAAACTATATATAACTGAAAACTGATTGGGAATTCATCGGGAGAATATTCGGTGTCAACTATGACATCTATTTCGAACTACGTAAAAAGCTTGGCCACTGCTGGCTGTATTTCGTATGGCAAGTTAGCCGTATAAAGTGCAATACTTTTCCAAGAATTTATTCTTCTCTGAAAATCACTTATCTCAATATATCAAGAATGATATTTAGTTTTTGTAGAATTTATCTAGTTTTCCTTTCATTCCGATTTGATATATGTAATGTCTATACGGTTGGAAAAGGGGAATTACTGGGTAAGCTTTAGTGTATCTAAATGCAATGAAAAAAAAGCATCATTCCACTAACTTCGCTTGTTTCATAATAAATAAAATAAATGTGTATATATTTCTTTTGACCAAAATGACCTTTTCGAACAATGGAACAAGTAATTGAACAACAGAAATCCTGGTCGAACAAAAAAATGCATCGCTGTTTAGCCTACATGTTAAACCTTACAATTGCTGGTGAATATGATTTCTAAACGTCTTGTACTTATAGATTTCACGATTGATTTTTTTATCATCAATCGATAACACAAACTTAGATCTCGAAGTTGTTTTCCATGACAGTTGTCTTCTGTATATACAGCTCTGTTATATGACGTAATATAACACGTTGTCAAATCTTCATAATGTTACTGTCATCAAATAATTGGAGTGATATAAACATGCTTCCGGATATACAAGCCCATTAGTTTAAAACTTTAGGCCGATGTGTCTTGAAATATTGATGTTAGTGTAAACTAATTTGATCAGGTTGCACAACTTGCAAAGGGAGATCATTTGGAGAAATTACTCCGCATTCTCTAGATATTTAGTTCTATGCACCATTACAGATCAATTTGGAGTCGTCATCTAAGATTATATTCGTATGATACGGTTCATTATTATTATTTTTTTCTAAATATTGATATGGTTCAAATCCTACATTTTACAAAGAAGTTATCTGGAAGTTACAATCTTTGTATGCAAGTGTTCGGTCCGCTTTTTATCAGTGCTAATTTTGAAAGAAATGTTGGTTCACCTTTTAACTTGTTCTTCAGAAGAATGATTCTATACATGAAGTGTACGCGAAATTTTCCTTTGTGTGTGACGGTAAAAAAAGCTAAAAAAAATTATCCAACACAAAACCTGTTTTTCTTGAAGAACACACATTGAAATATCAGCCAGGGAAGAACTACGATGGTCAGTTGCCTGAATATGAATTTATGCCCATTATTATGTGCTCCCTGAAATATTTTGGTATTTTTGAGACACCTCAAAAAACTTATATCAGGAAGTTTGATCATTTGAAAGAGTTTGATTTTGGTTTGATGAGAAAATCTTCCCTGTGAATGCCTCGAAAGCACCAAAAATAGACCAGTGAGCTCCTTTTGATGAATCATAAATTCATTTGTATTAAGCTGACCGCCATATTTCTTTCCAGGCTGATACTTCAGGATATTGTCTTCAAGACAAAATATGGTTTTGTAGATTTTCGAATGATAAAATTATCAGCTTTAACAATCACCCATAAAGGATTGACCATAATGGTTTGACCTCACCAACATTTTGCATATATATTTCTCTCGCTACAGCTGTGATATTGTAATTTTCAATTTCGCATATCTTCAGTGCACTGCCGTCGTCATACACTGAATAAATATGAGGACTGATTACCGGGTCATATCCCTAATTAAACAATAAATAGTATCATCATATTACAAGTTTTATATTGGCATTCTTATCTTTCTCTGGTGTGAATCCGTCAAGCATAGTTTATCTACATAATAGCTGCGCTTGTCTCCTGTTACACAGTGGGATTTTCACTGGTAAACGTGTGAAACCAGTAACCTTCACCTCATAAAGAGATCAGCGTGGGAGATATGTTAATACTGTTTTACTTGGTCCATGCAATATCGGAATGTTGTCAAACATCGATACAACTTCCTCATATATGGGTAATTGAACTCGACCAACAATGAAAACAGCGTTTGTTTATCAGCTTGACGGTTTTGCGTTTAAAACATCGTGAGAATATAAATTATAATTTTTACGACCACATTTCTACAGCCACGGATTCATATTACAAACGATTTCAGTTTTCGGTGTATGGCTCTGTACTGTAGGCCTATTTTTTGCCCCGACAACACTTTAACCCCACTTACAGTTGTCTCGATTTATTATTATAAATTATAGATGCTTCAGTCCAACCTCTATACTCTTGACTAAAAGCTTAAATTACGATGTAATTATTTCATTGATTTTAGGAAGCTGTTTGCAAATTTATGGGGAATCTCCATCCAGTACTTTTTCAACCAGGACAAAACTAATGTAAGATTATTCGCACAAACCACACCAACCAAGTATGCAAATTTTCATACAATGAACGTGATATGATTACTGATAGAAAATAATTATAAGAGATTAACTGATATGTATGGCACACTCATACTAAATATGCACACTCTAGTCCCTTGATGAAGCAGTTGAATGTCATCCCGCTGTATAAAATAAACGATTACCTGATATTATCTTTTACTCATAGATTTCTTAATAATCCTCTATCCATCCCAACTAAATATTCAAATTACTTTACAAAATTCTCTGAAGTCCATTGCTATCCAACCCGTCAAGCCAATCTTAATCTTTATAGGCCACGAGTGCATTCAAATCTGTCCTTTTACTCTACGAAATCAAAGGCTTCGCGTATTTGAAACGCCTTACCTGCTGATTTGAAGTCATGTGTATCCCAGTCCCTTTTCAAACGCCGTTTGAAGCTCCATCTTATATAACACTGTCTATTGTTTACCAATAATAATTTGAAGTTGCATTCAATATGTTATTCGTCTTTCATCGACATTGTACATAATTCCATTGCTGTATACATGTGACAATTCCCTCTTTTATATAAAATCGTTATTTACTTAGGCTACTGAGCTCCAACGGCATATTCTCTTTATTTGTCAATTATATTATAACAAGAGCTCAGCAGTGCGACACAGTCTATTCACCATTATATCATTTAATCCATAAATTCTGACTACATCAATCGCTTCCTGCCAATATATTGTATTTCTTACCATTTGGGATATAACAAACCCTCTGGGGTTTTATTCCCGCCATTCTCAGTTTTATACATATATATACATATTGTACATACTGTATGGTGATTAAACATTCATTCATTCATTCATATTAATAAATTTTAAATTTAAATATAGGATTAGGTTTCTGAAATGAGATTTTCCATTAGTATCAATGTCAAGGGCACCACATAACCCTGAATTATGGTATAAACTCTTTTTTTTTTCAATAAAGATCCGAACTATATTGAGTCAAAATGAACCTTACATTATTCGCAGTCACTCTAACCGTGTATTTTCAAATTCACTTCCATACAAATTGGCTCTGATGACAAAGTTGCCCTCGACCCCCATGAAAAGAGGTACATTGTTCTATTGAGGCTATCGACTTAAAATAAAGTTTATTATTATTATATTATTATTATTATTATTATAAGTTGGTACTTAACAACATAATATGCCTCAAGTTCTTTGACAGGGATAATAGAAGCTAGAAACTAGTGACTAAACTGAGAAATAACTATGGATAACAACTTCTTTGTTAATAATACTATAAACTCTGGGCTTCTCCACATCAACGCAGTTTAATGCACGAGCTTTCATTTATAATATACGAATGTGGAATATATTGACCCAATACAATGTGTTGTTGTTGTTGTTTCAGTCTCTATTACTATTGGACTTTAAAGGTATCAATATATTCGACATTTGTATATTATAAATTTCAATTTATTTAATGTTCATGTGATAAAAGACGGAAACATGATGGAGCGGTCGTGCCCCATTAAGTTACGTTTACGTGGAGGATTAAGCCCAGAGCTTGTAATTCTATTGAAGATCGTATTACTCTGAAGCAGTATATCAACTTCTTAGCTGGTGACGTTCCGCTTTAATTGAACTGACGACATGCTTTGAAACCGCTGTTAGTAATTACAGCGAAACGTCACCAGCTAATGAACAAAGAAGTTGTTTCCATAATTAATTCGATTCATTAATATGTTTTATCGCTTTCGTAACCGATTGTCCACCAATTTACTATACACTTCAAATTAATAAGTGAGAAAAGTTTAATGTTTCACAATTATTCAAAAATCGCTGGATAGCCGTCGACTGATCATTTTAAGGAATCCAGTCGATTTTCTTACTGCAGCAATTTTCAATCAAATCTAAATAATCCTAAAACTGTTCTCTGCTACAGATTTCATTCTATATGTAAATAAACGCGAAAGACATTAGCATTAAAATAGATATGGTTGATCAAAAAGTGCTCACAGGTCAATTTTTCTCATATCAGATATTTTTACAAAGTGAAAACTTTCAATAAATTCTTCACAAATACCAAAGATATTCAGGGAACACCTATTTAGGAAAATTAAAATCATCATTATGCAAGAAACCTATGTAATTATTTGTAAATCTGAAACTTCATATAATATCAAATTTGGAAATTATTTGCATCGCTTACATTTCAAATTTCGCATGTTTTGGGGCTCTACAGTAGACCTTCACTTATTAAATAATAGGACTGATTACGTTACCAACTACACACCAGCTGGACTTGGGCGTATAGTCTTCTGTTACGCAGTGGAATTTCCACTCGGAAAAGTGAGGAAGCAGTAACCTTCACCTCTTATGAAAGAGATCAACATGGGAGATATGTCAATAATTTTTTACCTGCAACATGAAATATCGGAATGTTGTCAAACTTTGATCAATACATCTTCCTGATATATGGGTAATTGAACTCGACCAATAATGATAGTATAACAGCGCGTGCTTATCAGCTTGATGAGAATAGCGTTTACAACATCGAGTGAATAAAAAGTCAAATCTATACAAACACATTTCGACAGCCACAGTCTGTTTTCGTAACCTCGACCAATATACATACTTTGCACTCACTTACAGTTGTCTCGATTTATTATTATAAATTATAGATGCTTCAATCCAACCTCTATACTCTTGACTAAAACCTTAAATTACGATATAATTATTTCACTAGTTTTAGGAAGCTGTTTACAAGTTTATGGAGAATCTTCATCTAGAAATTTTCCAACCAGGACAGGATTAAATTAAGTTTATTTACACAACCCACAGCAATCAAGTATGCTCATGTTCATACAGTGAACGTTGTATGATTAGGAAATAATGTTTTCATAGGCGTGCTCATCGGTTATTTTACGCGCACGGTTAATGGAAGAAAGTTTATATTTTAGGGCAAGAGCGAAGCCCGCGCCCTAAAATTGATAAACTTTCACATACTAACCGTGCGTAAAATAACCATTGAGCTAGCCCATGAAAACTTTGTTTCAATTCTATTGCACTACCCGAATTGATTATCAACAAAGATTATAATGAAAGGTTGAAAACATATTTTAAACTTCCTCCCCTTTCTTAAAAATCTCGTCCAATGATATTGGGACGATGCTCCCGTACCAATGTCAGTGGACGAGTTTATGTGGTCTGTCAAATGGAGAGTTATTCTGTCCGCGCGCTGAGCCAGGCTCTGTGGAAATACTTGGATTTAGGTCTATTTGTTCCGCTTTGTTAATCAATTTTACGATGAAAACAATAGTTAAACTTGAGAAAGAAATCTCATGTTTAAAGCCCGGCGCACACGAGAGCTATCAGCTGAGCTGACGGCCTCAATATTGCCTGTCAGCTCAGGGGTTAGCTCTCATCTGCGGGCAGTTTTTGGTGAATTTTTGGCCTCGCGAGGCCGGGGAAAAATATCAAACTTGTTTAATAATTTCGCCTCGCGAGGCCAAATCCTCAGCGTGTGCGGCGAACGCAAGCCAACAGCTCAGCAATTTTCTCGGACCGGCCAATCAATCGCATGTTATTTTCACGGAAGAAGACGTTATGCGGGAACTGAAATCAATTTCGTGAAACTTTTGCTCACCGTGTGCGTTGAAACCGCACGAAAGCTATCCCCTGAGCTGGAAGGCAATTGAGGCCGTTAGCTCAGCTGATAGTTCTCGTGTGCGCCGGGCTTTAATTTATTTGTGTGTTTATTCGATTGTATGAAGCAAACGACCCCTTCCTCTCCCGTCTTGTAAGATAGAATCACCCGATGAACACCTGCACTCGACACATGTACATGTCGCACAACCGTGCTAAAACACTCAATAATTGCACGGTTAGCGAGTTGTTATAAATAAAATGGTTATAGAATTACTGATAGAAAATAATTATGACAGATTATCAAATATATAGGTTACACTCCTTTTCTTGTAATAGCCTAATTTAACTATAGGATTGAGTTTTTCTAATTGAGCTTTTCCATCATTATCTACGTCAAGCAAATCTCATAAACCCGAATTATATTTTGAACCCAGTTTCTTTGACAGAAATTATGAAAGTTGGTAACCAAACTAAGTAATTATAGATAACATTTTTGTCGCTGCGGAACGCTAGAGTTTTAACATGTGTAAATGTCTTTGAATGTATGAAATGCATAGATATGTCAAAACTATCTCAGATAATATCTTTCTATAATCACGGTGTACTTTTGGACACGATCACATTTTCATTCTCATAATGATTGTACAAAACGCGACACTGAAAATGCTTTATTTTTTTAGCAAAATACAGGATATATCAACCTACGCAGGGACGGAATTTACATAAATCAGAAAATGTAATTTCTTGTCAACACAGTAGATGGTGGTTAAAACGATTATTACTTGTTTCGTCTCCGTGCGTAATTGTATCCTATTTATATTGAAATTCCCATTTTTCAAATATATAAACACAACCGAGTTGACCATGAACTGATTGAGAATGCTCTCAAGCTCAGATCTACTTCCTGTTTTATGGGGAATTGATCTGGGGAATCTGCCTGAAAACTGAAGTCGAACGCTATAACAAATTCCTAACCACATTTCTATAATGCTTGCACATATTATTATTAAAACGTTTCGTATTTTCGGTTCGTGAGTTTCACGTCGCTTTTAAATTCGTTCTACAAATACCACTTGATGCAAGTCCGATAATTCCAAGCCGGAAACGGATACGTATTTCAAAAAATCTTTGCCATCTATACTTAACAAAACTACTCATAATATGGATTCTCTTATCATTACCAAATATCTTATCACATAACAGTTACACTTATATCACTAATATACCTAGTACTTATCTAGATTGTCAATATGACACAACATATTAACAACATGTGTATTAATAGAATATACAATAATTCATCTGAATAATGTTCGAGCAAAAGTTTTGAGAACTCGTAAACTGTTGATACAGGAGTTTAGTGTTTATCGAATTCCTAAATGAGACTAAAAGTATATATAAATGTTATCACATGCCTAATTTTTGAAGCATGAAATAAACTCTTGATCAGATTTTTTTCTCATTGTGATCAATGCAAGAGTTTGTGGTGAAATTAATGTTAATGTTAACAACACTTGTACCTGGACTTCCTTTTGTCGATGCTCGTCATGTAGACTCGGCTGATTCCCACCTGTGATATCTTTCCATGTTACACTTTCCTGTGCTTTCTTAGTATTTTAGTTCTCTTGTTTTAAATCGTTATATTTTTATGTGTATCTCATGTGTACATGTTTTTATCTGCATGCCACGGTACCATATGCTATAGTTTATCATTTTTATCTTTCTGTCTTAAATACTAATCCTAGTTTTATGTTTATTTCAATTTTATTACGTTAGCGCTTCACGTACATATTGTTTTTTGTTATCGGGAGCCCAACTAGTATAGGTGTTCGCCACCTGTTTGGGCTACCCTTGCATGTAATGTTGTCATCATGCTAAAGTACAATAAATAAATAAATAAAAATAAATAAATTCAAACACTCCTCCCTCCGCCCTTTATCCTGTGTCCAACATTATTGTGACCTGTGTCTCTTTTTCGGTCAAAATTGCTCTGAAATCGGTCAGAAATTGATGTATCACATGGTCCTGTACAGCGTTTAAAGTTTATTTAATGCTGTAACATACTGTTTCACGTTGACGAAAGATCAATATTCATTCGTTCCTTATGTGCTTTCTGCAATCCATCCTCATATATAATGATGATTATTAACTGTGTTTTGTTTAGCGTGACCGTTCCGCAATATGCTACAATTTTCCACATTTCCAATGATGAATATCTTGCCGAACTTAACCACAAGGTAGTAAATCTTGTACTAATTTATACTGTCTTCCACAAGGTAGTAAATCTTGTACTAATTTATACTGTCTTCCACATTTATTTGCTTTGATCAAAATGTTCATCTGTTTAAAATGTGTCAGAATTGTATCTGTAACAGATAAATTGTGACAATTTCATGGTGTACGTTAAATGTGTAGTTACGATGAAGGCTTTTCAAATAATATAATCTCACCTTAAATTATTCTCCATCTGTGCCAGTCTAAGTACCACATATAACAGAGAACTGAACGGGAACCCAACGGAAGAATGTTCTATATAGATGTATCCCGAACTGTGTAAAATCCCGAAATGTGTAAAAGAAACAGCATGTTATCAGTGTTCGCTGTATTTCATATGATGAGTTGAACGTATAAAGTGTAACATATAGTATTTCCAAGAATTTATTGTTCTCCAAGAATCACTTCACTTTTCTAGATTTTTCAAGAATAATATCTTTTTCAGAATTAATTCAGTTTTGCTTTCATTCTGTCTCAATATAATAAAGCGCATGTAGATAATTGTCAAAACCAATATCGTTTGTATCTCACTAGTTGTATACATATATTCCTCCAGGCTGAACTGACCATTTTCAACGATGTCAAATGAATTTAACAACAAAAATCCTGCACGAATACATCGAAATGCATTATTAGTTAACCTTATTTGTTAATGCGTTTAATAGAAACACATTAGCACTGTTAGTGATTGTGATTTCTGGTGATAGGCTAATTTTTTTAAATGTTTTTAAAAGCTTTGTAGGACAATTATTAAAGCAAACACATGCCACTAACATAAGTAGTGTAAAAGCGAATTCAATCATTTGAATTATACACTTGGTCTCAAACATTTTCTGAGTAAGAATGCTTACACACCTGCCAATAAAAATGAACAGTGACCCTCTCGATTAGATAAAGCTAAAATTGTATATGGATCTAGCTATGTATTACCTTTGTACAACACATTATGCTATTTGATCCCATAGGAGACTGTTCCTTGTGCTTGACAAGAAATATTGTGGCAAGAAGCACATAGCTGCAGGTAAAATTATACAATCGTCAACAGCGGTGTATTTCTAGGACTACTATGCAGTTTAATCAATTATGCTTGTGTGTGTTTTTATCCAGGCGATAAATGTAAACTAACATTTAAGATCTAACATTCCACTAAAGACTGAATGACCCCGTTACTTTCACTAAGCAATTTATACACTGTCAATAAAAGTGTGCATATCCTGAACACTGAATTGCACACTAGTTTGTAACACCTTTCAAACATGTAAAAGTGTTCAAGTACGAAAACTAGAACGAAAAGAGATTTACTTAAAATATGTCACTGAAGTGTTATCAAGCTCATCAAGTAGATCGTCATCAATAAACACAACGACATAGGTTGTCCACAATATCGCCGAGTGTTGAATATTGGAACTCTGAAAAATTAGTGTTCATTCTGAAGTGTGCACTTTTGAACACTTTTACGCATAATAGAACACTTTTACATGTTCATGCGGACGCTAGTGTTCCAAAAGTGTTACAGAATATGTGTTCATTTGTGAACATTGGTGTTCAAATATGATGATCATTTCTGAATACGCGTGTTCATACCTGTTCTCTAGTGTTCGGATATGAACGTTAAGTGTTCAGTTTTTAACACGATATGGTGTCCTGATTTGGACATCAATATGAACGTTAGTGTTCAGTGCCGTCCAACCCCATATTTCGATTGTTGAGATACTTAGCGTTGTGGAATTTTTGGTACCTTTTTCTTTTCATTATTGTTCAAAATGGACCAGTTGAGTAATTCCACATCATTATTTCAACTTATTCCAGCAACCGCTAAAATTAGTCAGGGATGAACGCTTTTACGCGTTCAATAAGTGTTACAAATTTTTCTGACAGTGTATATAAGCCAGATCAACGGTATATTGTAAATCTGATTTCTTCGAATTCCTTCTCTTGTCAATATGATTATTATGATTCGTGGAAGTATATGTAGGTGCTTTTTTCAAGGTGACCGGCGTCATAAATAGGTGCACTACATACATGAAGCGACTTATCTAGATTACAAACGTGTGTCGTACCATGCATGCACCAGCCTGGTTTATTATAAAACGACTGCAAACAGACCCCCCAAAGTAATAATGAGTGGCAGGCCTATGCAAGGGGGATGTGTACAGTGCTTTTCCTGGAATATTATCCTCGGAGCTACCGGATAGGATTTCTCCGAAACTATCAGGTGTATACCAGGGGATCACGTTATTTTCTGTGCATTCATGGGGCAATCCCATTGTGATTAATAGGCTGGAGTTCTGTACAAAAACGTCCGGACAACACACAATAAGATTTAAATCTGACACAACAGACCCATATCTGTGTATTACCAGCATTATCTCAGAGTGCAGTAGGACTGAGCAAACGATATATGAGCCTGTTAGATTCAGCAGGTGGATAGTGCCGGAGTGAAGATTATGCATTAAGCACCTCAAAGTTATCCGAAATCACCTAAGGGTAAGCAAGGATAGATCAGATAGTAGTATCAAGGAGATCAATATGTTAATGCAACGGTGCATATTCTTAACTCCAATATTCCCACTTCTTTTTTTGTTAACACCTAAATGTGTTTTGCCCGATTGCTGAATTCAATCACTCACCTGATATAATGAGACTTATTGAATTTGAATCGCTTTGAGGGTTCTTGCATATCGCTCCAATTTATTACCTGTATATGGTAGGATTCTGCTGGTGGAATATTAGTCCCCGAGGCCCGCCCCTGTACATGTCTCTCGACAAATATATGTAGGTTTATTGTTTTGGTGAGAAATTTAAGCCGTACGACGTCGGTCATTATAGGGTAGTTTTCCTGGGTATTCTTGCATTTACTATGTTTACCCCATGTTGAGGCGTTTACCCCTTCACACGTCCACGATGCGCATCCAATAACATCAGATGAGTTGTTTGAGCTGCTCTGTCATCACAGCTCCCGAGCTAGCGTATCTAATTCCGTTTAAGCCGGTGCTAGGGGTCGCGTGGATACTTCATAGTCTCCACATGAACACCTGCAATAAAAGCGCGGTTGAGATACTAAGGCTACGTCCGAGAATCCACCGAATTCTCGAGTCTGAATGTTAGGTTTCGAGGAATGCTTTCCTGTAGAGTCATATGGTTGCTTTTTTTTAGTCGCCAGATCGACGTCGTCAATTTTTCCCACCTCTTGCATATCGCTCCAATTTATGAATATGAATTTCTTAATATTAAAAGTTTATTACATGAGAATTGGTCAAGTTTGTTTAGCTTACATGATGTCCATCTACAGATCAGAATCATCATTAGAGAGTGTAACAGAGGATGATTTCCAGCACCGAACTCACAGCCATTATATCATTGATATGGAGAAGGAAGAGAATCGGGCCCAAGAAGAAACCCTAAGGAACACCACACGATACTGATTTGAAGGACCCTAGCGTGGCATTATATTACGTACACTGGATGGAGCTTAAAGACACGAGCTGCTGTAAATGACTCCCATACAAAACTAGTGCAACATGCAGCGTAAAATACAATTGTGCAAAATTATAAGAAGTGTAGATCAGATTAATCTTTAAATAATGTATACATTTATGGCAGCTTTTAAGATTTGTATATACAGGTAAAACATATTTACATACATCTGCACTCGCTTTCCTATACAATTATACATGGATATTTCCATTAAAATCAGTAAAAGTTTCTTGGCACTTGCGTTTTAAAAGTGCCGGCGGAACGGAAAACATCACCAACATGTAAGTTGAAATATAATTATGAATAGGCATAATAGACCATAAGTAAACCAAAAACTTTCTAACATGTTTTCTGCTGCACGAGTTGTAAAACAAAGTTGCATATAAGTCTCGTTGGTGCACGAAATGACATTTGAGATAAAAGATAATGACAATCGTATTTATTAGCTTAAAACACTATGCATGAAAGACAGATCTAAAACTTTTCGTCACTGATATTATGACGGTGGATTAACATGCGTACAAGCGCCAATATAGTCGGTCTGCTCGTCGCATACACCATTCTTGTCACATAAATATCTGATGGAACTCGTCTGTGGTTTTTTCTACAGGAGTGAGTGACTGATTAAGTAGGATTTAACGTCGTTTTCAACTGTGTTTCACTCATATCACGACGGTACCTACATGTGCTAGAATAGGAGAATGCTCACAGTTCCTATTATCCTGGACACTGACCAGCCCAGCCAGTATACTTGTTCTACATTATCGGATAAGTATTGAGGGGACCATACCGACGAAGGGTATTCTAGTCGGCTTCGAAAAAGATATATACAAAGATATATTTCTCAGAGTTTAAAGATTTACAACTTCGTGTGACTAGTCCGAATCTCCCTACAAATATATGCCGTCTGTGACATTTACTGTCTGTCTGGAAAATGTAAAGTCGTAAATAGTTGTCATAGAATATGGAAGAATATCCGGAACGTCAGTAATGAGCAAGACAAATAGTAGTGCTCCCAAGATGGAACCCTGGGGGGACGCCGGAAGATATATTAAACGCAGTGAACGAATTGCCATGAATAACAACTGTTAGATATATAGGAATTCAATAAGAGTAACACATTTCCAAATGACTAACTTGTAGATGAGTAGCTCATGACAGACGGAATCGAAAGCCTTGGAGAAGTCAAGGTATATACTGTCGACCAGTTTTCTTTCGCCAAATGACTTATGAAGATGACACAGAAGATTAGTTTTTGTCGCATGACCTTTCGCAACTTCATGTTGAAATTCATTAAGGTAGCATTTGACAAATGCATACATCTCGATCTGAATAACACGTTAGAAACAATAAGAAGAAAATACACCACCAGTCAATGATTTCTGTGAGATATTATCGAGTGGAACAGCCAGTTCGTTGGCACTGTCTTCTAGAAGTAAATCGGTGATATTTCCTGGACCGCTAGCTTTTTCATAGATCTATTAGAGAACGAGAAGCTTCGTAACATCATACAGACGACACTAAAATTAGACAGGATGCTGTTGGATATTTGCTTTATTTTCGTCAACTCATTGATATCTTGTTCTACAAATACAGATTGGAATTTTCGGCTTCGGTTTCACCGCATTTCGCAACATTTGGAATCGAACAACATGCTTGGATTTAGCAAAACTGCAAAAACGTGTTGTGTCCGTTTCTACATGATGTTGTAACTGTGATAGGTATTTGCTGTACTTATAATCTCGCATATATATCAACATGGCCCAGGCTTCGGAGAATGCGTGTTGATTATCCGGGTGGTTGGTTCTTTTAAAAGTTATTTTACCTTGTCTTTCTCTCCAAGCATATAGATATAGTCGCTGTCGTATCAAACTGGGAGCTTCTCACTATTTCTCACTTTCACTGTGGGCATACACTTGTCTATGTAACAGTACAGAAAATCGTAGAAAAAAAACTCGACACACTTATCAACACAATTGAAAGAAGAGTGACGGTATACAATTACAAGCGTCTGGTCCGTCATTCACAATTTAGCCGTCATCCATTAGAGAATATCCGCGTCCATAATCCAAAGACCTATTCCATATTCCATATAACAGTATTAGCACGAAATTCAAAAAGACAATCATAGTATACATAAACATAGACTAGTTTCCTGCAAGAGGGAAACGATAAACAGTTTTCAATGATGCCGACAGGACATCATGATATTCCAAAAATATAAAATCCGTATCGCTGATCAGTTTTCTTAATCCATAATAATCGTTGTAAAGTCGTCATCTAGAGAATGATATATCTCAGTCACGCATTGAGTGTGACTGTTCATATGAACACCATGAGGATCTTGACGCACATGGGTTCATACGGCCCCTAGCCCCCGGGTTAAGCGGAATTAGACACAAGTTACGAAACGTAACGCCATAGATCTTGCACGCCACACTCGTATTGTGCCTTCAGCATGCGATATGTATCGCCAAATTTGAGAAACTTTGAGTGGAAGCGCTTGTTCGAATAGCCCTGTTTTATAAGTTTCTGCAACAATGTTTGTGACGTTGATTAAAATCGTCACATTTAACACAGGATCTAGCAAATGCTACTATGCGAGATATGTATACGCCATATGCAGATCCCACTGGAATATTACTGTACATAAAGGGATAGTTTACGATGTCGAAATTGTAATCATCTCTTTTGTCATAAAGTCGACGAGAGAGAATGCCCGCTTCATTTTTATAGAGATACAGATCTAAATATGATGTGCCTGTAGTGCTATCTGCAGTTTCCTTCAAATCCAGTGAAGGTGGATATATATCCTTCACTGCATCATTTATATAGCGATTATCCACAGCGAGAAGATCGTCTATATAGCGTTTGGTGAATGAGAAGGAACGGGCTTTGAATGGATCGGTTTTTGAAAGCGCCTGCATATAGTCATAATCATAAGAGAATAGATACAGGTCAGCCACCAGGGGTGCACAATTAGTTCCCATTGGAATACCTATATGCTGCTGATATATTGTGTTGCCAAATTTCACATAGATATTTTTAATGAGAAATTCAAGCAACTCTGTCAACGAAGAAACATCCCATGAATGATATCTCTTGTATGTAGTAGAGCTAAAGAATGCTTTATGGCTTCCGACATTAATATATCTGCGATCAGTTTTCTTGAACACAGATACTATTAATGAACTTAGACGGTCAATAAGGTCCTGCTGAGGGATTGTGGTATAGAGAGTCGAGAAATCCCACGGTATGTGACCTTTAGCATCAAGTTCTTCCGTTTTTTGAGTTTTTCAATATCCACATTCATTCAGCGCCAGAGTTCTTAGAAATAGTGGCGCAATACCTTTCCCAAAATGCTCTTACCTCCTGAAGGGCCCTCGTCAATAGGGTTGAAAGAAGCTTGGTGGTGCAGCTTCTAGAACCAGCTATGAAATTAGCTTTGTATGGTGATTTATGCATTTTGGGAGTCCAGTATACTTTAGGTATGTCGTTATGATTGGTTGGAAGAAAAATACCTCTTTCCCTGAGAAACTTTTTGTGATTGTTAAATAAATCTTCCAGAGTAAATGCAGTTTGGGAGTAAATAGACGTATTTGATGATGATATGTCTACACTCAATTCTTTAACCAGCACCTGGTAATAGTAATATTTACATATGAATATTATATTATTCAGAGCTTTGTCTGCTGGGGCTATGACGAATTTACTAGAACTTCTGGCGAGTTGAGGTTTCTCAGTACTTGTTTTGCTTGGGGAAGAGTACTTCTGTCAATATGGCGGAGTGTTTCAACGACCTTGCTCTTGGTGAGGTCTTGCTCACCTTGCAAGACCTTGCTCTTGTTGACAATAAACTCATTGTCACTGATCAGTTTTCTTCATTTCGTTTTCTGTAGAATGATGTATCTCAGTTATGCTTCGATTCCTATTGTTCATTTGAACACCATAGAGATTTAAAACGCATGATGTTCATATGATCTATAGCACAAGGTTAACCGGAATTAGACACGATTTATTAAACGTGACACTACTTTAAATCCGCCAAGGTGACACCAGGTTTTATAACAAGAGACCATATGCTCTTGCCAACTACACACTAACCTCCGGTTTACCTTGCTTCAGCAAGGTACTCGAGAAACTCTCAACAACCATGATGACCGACTTTTTAGAATCAAACAAAATACTATCCGAAAACCAACCTGGATCTACATCAAATCACTCTACTTCTCTAGCGGCCATTTCTTTATATCATATGCTGGTTGCTGCAAAAGTGACTAAAAACTACAGTGCTGTTACAGTTTTAGACCTCTCCAAAGCATTTGATACTGTCAATCATGACATATTAATGTCCAAACTATATCATTCCGGCTTCCGAGGTTCGTCACACAAATCGCTGAATAGTTATCTGTCAAATAGATCACAATGTGCTGCATATAATCGTAAGCTGTCCTCTCCTAAGAATATTATCTGTGGCGCTCCCCAGGGATAAATTATTGACCCACTTGTGTTTTTAGTATATATAAATGACAACAATAATGCCACTGATCTGGTCCAAATTATCCTTTTCGCCGATGACACAAGCGTTGTTTATTCATCTGAACACGTAGACTAATCTATCAACAGATGTCACGAGAACTGGACAGACTTAACATTTGGTTCTGTTGTAATCGACTATCACTAAATATCAAGAAAACAAAATATATGATAATCAAGCCGAACAAAAAAGAACGATCCAGACGTATACCACGCTTATTAATATCTGGAGAAGAGATTGAAATCGTCAACCATTTAAAATTTCTTGGAATATTTTTCAATAACAGAATAAACTGGACAACCCACATTGATTACATATGCAAACAAGTTGCCAGAAACACAGGAATAATCAATTACATAAAAGAGACCGTGAATAACGAAACACTTTACATTTTGAATTACTCCATGGTATTCCCCTATTTCTCCTACTGTAACATTCTATGAGGTAACACATACATCACTCACCTGAATTCTTCAATTTTACTCCAAAAAGTGTATTGCGCGCCATCACTTTATCATATGGATTAAGAATACTGATCAGCGATACGGATTTGATATTTTTGGAATATCATGATGTCTTGCCGGCATCAATGAAAACTAACCTATGTTGATGTATACTATGATTGTCTTTTTGAATTTGGTGCCAATGCTCTCATTTGAAATACGGAAAAGGTCTTTGGATTATGGACGCGGATATTCTTTAATGAACGACGGTTGAATTTTGAGTGAAGGACCAGACGCTTGTAATTCACCAAACCTATCACATTTACTCTGGATATATTCTCCCTCAAGATATTAAATTAAGCGTTATAGTTTCTACAAACGATTTACCCGTAGATAATATTCCGCTATTTGCAGTTGAATCTACCGAGGCTATCCACCAAACTGTGTTTCTATGGTTTATAGTTAGAGACTGATCGCCTTAATATTTTACTTAAGATTTGAATCTCCCACAAAGAATACGGCTTGTATATTTGACTTTTTGCTAGATATTTTTTTCGGTTTATTTTTTTTTTATCAGCAACGGCAGGTTACCGTTTGTCGTATCTGACGTACATATAATTGCGCAGTGACATAATAACGGCTGTCGAACTATTTCATTTCATAATACTGTTCGACATGATCAAGGAGGTGACCCAATATCCGTTTCGTGGAAAACTTGTCTTATATATGGAGCTACTTAATGTGTGCCAGGTGTGTTTAGACACTGTCTATAGCGTTAAGACGTTTGCACTATTTTTACAGTTGTTTGAGTGTCTAAATTTATGATATATTACTTGATCCAGTGGTACTCCAAGCGTGCAGTACCGATTGGCCTTTGTACCAATGTTCCATTTAGGCACAAGCGTTTAGTGAGAATTCCCTTACGAATAATGTAACAAATGTAATGTCAGGTCAAACGCGTACTATCAATGACCTACTTCTACCGTTTACCTGCATTGAATGTCTACAGAAACTTAAAAGAACGGAAGTTTGATACTTTGTAGTTTATTCTCACTCACTATAGTTATATGTTCGTCCTTGATAAAAACAAGCGAGGTAATCGATTACTTTCCACATTACTACCATATTCTGTTATCATCATTACTTTTCATTTGTTGATAGGACCTGCTCATGATGTTTATTTTTCTGTCCAGTGAATAAACGTTGCTGAAATACCATACGATAAATTTTGAAACTGAAGACCGTTGGTCAAAGACTAATATCCCCACGATTATAGGAGATCGGAATCCCTGCTGACTGGTTGATTTAATGTAGATGTAATGTGCGTTTTCAAATGCGGTGAAACGGGTTTCATCGTCGTAAATTTATTCATACGAAAGTTTTCACAATTTCGCATCTTCTACGCATATTAGAATAACAAGAATCCAATAAAATAATTACAACGATAAGTATATTCATCATTCAGGACTAAATTAAGTTTGTATTGTTCTACATGGATCAGCATGAACTGAAACGGCAGTCTGAGATCAACCGCATATTTACAGGCTGGCTGATTTGGCGAGTGCTATGCTCGGATGTCGATGAAGGCATTTATCGGACCCGCACAAAATTGGATATTTTTAGATAAATTTTTGATAAAGGTTAAAGTTTACATTGTCAAATATCTACAAAAGATAGCAGGGCTTCCGTCTTCGAAACTTTGCGTCTGAATCGTTGATAGTGGGCAGTGACGCGAGCTCTTTAATTACAAATGGCGGATACTATCTACGGCCCGGCATTCTTATTTTTATTCCATGCCATCCTAAAGAGTTTAGACGATGTTAAATACTGTGTTTTTATCCAAATATATATGAAGCAATTTGATCTACGAATTCATTGTCATACATTATGAAAATATCCCATTTTCGTTTCACAAAACAGAAACATACACCCACGCCTAATTCTTTAAAAAGGGACACTCGAAATGGTAACTTCAATTAACCACGCATATGAAGTCTTGACTCTGTAACTACCTATCGATATCGAGAGTACCTGGCTACTACTTGGTTTCGGGTTGTATAACGGCGAAGTAAAAGCGCTAGTTAGCTACCCAAGTATTGTATACTGAAATCCAACTACAGTATGGGACATATTAGAGGCCCCAAATCTATAATAAGACGTCCATGATAGCCAATAAATTGGTGACTGGCTGGTGTCCTATCAAGATATCGGGTCTCCACGATACAAGACAATCACACGAGACATACGGCCTATTGACAAGAAGTCCCAAAAGGAAATCCGTGTAAGAAACAGACCAATATAGGAGCGTCAGCTCCGACATATAAGCCATTATATCCTTCACGGATTTCCGCGTCTACAATCGAACGACCCTCTTTTGTGGGCGTTATTACCCAATAATTCCATCAAGGCATGCCTAACGAGAGAGAATGCATCAACAATTTACAATGATGGCATTGCGTTCCTATGACATTCGAGTCCGTGTAGCTGATTATATTATTGATCCATATCACCATAATTCCGTGACACAAATTGAACGGTAGGAAACGAAAACTGCACAGATGTAGAAATAACTATCAATTGGTTGATTAGGTAATCCATAAGCCAGCCATAGTTCATTACGTCTCTGGATAGCTAGCTGCAATCAAGATTAGCAAATTAAATACAATAATCAAGAGTAAGTTTGGTAAGAGATCTGTGTATTCAGTTGTGATGCAAAATACTTTTTGCGTTTTTTTGCACAGCTCAGTAGAGCGCTGAAGAGTCTGTCCTGTTGTGCTGACGTAGTGTGATATCGACTGACCTCCACCGAACTGAATCCAGACTTGGGAGCATACAGCTCACGTATCGCTCGATCAGTTTGATTCAGGTGGAGAATAGAACGACATTTTCGTTATAATACATGCGAAAGTTATCAATACCATAATTACACCCATTCCTCTGTCAAATTGAAGGGACGCCTCTCTTAATCTCGAGAACTGAAAACAGATAATTAATAAAAGTTCTGTTAACTACCCTTTTCGGGATAGTAATATATATAAACTTGACATTTTTCAATATAAGTAGGTAATTACAAGCGTCTGGTCCGTCATTCATAATTCAGCCGTCGTCCATTAGAGAATATCCGCATCCATAATCCAAATTACAACACATATAAGGGAAGTGGGAAGAGGTGCCGACATACTGACTGCGTCACATGACTTCACAGAATAGTCTTCTGGTTAACCTATACTAAAGCACATACCAAGAATCTAACGATTCGTGATATGTGTTGTATCTCAGGTACGCTTTTATTGTACCTGTTCATGTGGCAACTTCGATGATATGACCACACGGCCCCTAGCACCGGCATAAGCGGTATTAGATACAAATCTAGAGAGCTATGATGGAAATGCTCTGACAACTCGTATACTGGTAATTGGTGAGCTGTTTCGGTGACAACTCGTACATTCCATATTCCATATAACAGTATTAGCACCAAATTCAAAAAGACAATCATAGTATACATAAACATAGGCTTGTTTCCTGCAAGAGAGAAGCGGTCAACAGTTTTCAATTATGCCGGCAAGACATCATGATGTTCCAAAAATATCAAATCCGTATCGCTGATCAGTATTCTTAATCCATAATATTCGTTGTAAAGTCGTCATCTAAAGAATGATGTATCTCAGTCACGCTTTGATTGTGACTGTTCATATGAGTACCATGAGGATCTTGAAGTACATGGGTTCATACGGCCCCTAGCCCCGGGTTAAGCGGTATTAGACACAAGTTACGAAACGTAGCGCCATAGATCTTGCACGCTACGTTCGTATTTTGCTATCAGCATGGGATATGTATCGCCAAATTTGAGAAACTTTGAGTGGAGGCGCTTGGTGGAATAGCCCTGTTTTATAAGTTTCTGCAACAATGTTTTGTGACGTTGATTAAAATCGTCACATTTAACACAGGATCTAGCAAATGCTACTAGGCGTGATATGTATACGCCATCTGCAGGTCTCACTGGAATATTACTGCCAGAAAGGGATAGTTTACGATGTCGAAATTGTAATCATCTCTTTTGTCATACAGACGACGAGAGAGAAGGCCCGCTTCATTTTTATAGAGATATAGGTCTAAATACGATGTGCCTGTAGGGTTATCTGTAGTTTCCTTCAAATCCAGTGAAGGTGGAACTGCTTCATTTATATAGCGATTATCCACAGCGAGAAGATCGTCTATATAGCGTTTGATAAATGAGAAGGAACGGGCTTTGAATAGATCGGTTTGGGAAAGCGCCTGCATATAGTCATATTCATAAGAGAACAGATATAGGTCAGCCAATAGGGGTGCACAATTAGTACCCATTGGAATACCTATATGCTGTTGATATATTGTGTTGCCAAATTTCACATAGATATTGTTAATGAGAAATTCAAGCAACTCTATAAACAAAGAAACATCTCATGAATGATATATCTTGTATGTAGTAGAGCTAAAGAATGCTTTATGGCTAACGACATTAATATATCTACGATCAGTTTTCTTGAACACAGATACTATTAATGAACTTAGACGGTCAATAAGGTCCTGATGAGGGATTGTGGTATAGAGAGTCGAGAAATCCCATGTGGATACATGTCTATACGGTATGTGACCTTTAGCATCAAGTTCTTCCGTAAGACATTTTGAGTTTTTCAATATCCACATACATTCAACGCCAGAGTTTTTAGAAATACCTTTCCCAAAATGCTTTTACCTCCTGAAGGGCCCTCGTCAACAGGGTTGAAAGAAGCTTGGTGGTGCAGCTTCTAGAACCAGCGATGAATCTAGCTTTGTATGGTGATTTATGCATTTTTGGAGTCCAGTATACTTTTGGTATAGCGTTATGTTTGGTTGGAAGACAAATACCTCTTTCCTTGAGAAACGTTTTGTGGTTGTTAAATAAATCTTCCAGAGTAAATGCAGTTTGAGAGTAAGTAGACGTATTTGATGACGATATGTTTACACTCAATTCTTCAACCAGCACCTGGTAATAGTAATATTTACATATGAATGTTATATTATTTGGAGCTTTATCTGCTGGGACTATGACGAATTTACTCTGGAGATTTGCTAGAACTTCTTGCGAATTGGGGCTTCTCAGTACTTGTTTTGCTTGGGGAAGGGCACTTCTGTCAATATGGCGGATTGTTTCAACGACCTTGCTCTTGGTGAGGTCCAGCCAATCATCGAGTACTGTAGGTTCAACTTTTTCTCGCTTAGACCAATCAATAACGTACTGTTCCAAAGCAGACAGGACTATCTTCTGGTCGGCCTTCGAGGCTTGCTGAATGTGGTATGCATTTCTGTCAAGCAGATATATTGACAGGCAGATAGTCAACGGCAATTTTATGACCGGCGATAAAAGAAAAGATAAAAGATTGTTTCTCATGACTGTTTTCGCACAAAATACGACAATATAGGACTCCCGTCCGACATTCATTATGATGTCAACCTAATATGTGAAAACATATTTGACAATGCCATTAGCATAAGCACAAACAGGACAATCTATTTTCTTACACCAACAAGCGAAGCTGTCTAAACCATCGGTTTTCGTCACTATTTCTCTCGGCAAATCTTGGCAAAAGCTTTAAGAAATGCTGGTGAAGTGAAAAGAAGTAACAATGACACCACAGGCCAATTATCTCACTGCATTCCTCCCAAGGGCACTGAAATGACCAAGCGGGATGTCTGAGATGTTCCCTATCTCAGTCACTCAGTTAGTGTAGATGATCATGTGGACACTGTCACTGGAATGACCACGAGTTGTCAGAGCATTTCCATCATAGCTCTCTAGATGTGTATCTAATACCGCTTATGCCGGTCCTAGGGGCCGTGTGGTCATGTCATCCAAGTTACCACATGAACAGCTACAATAAAAGCGTACGGTAACTGATATACAACACATATCACGAATCGTTAGATTCTTGGTATGTGCTTTAGAATAGGTTAACCAGAAGATTCTACTGCGAAGTCATATGGCTCTGTCAGTATGTCAGCTCCTCTTCCCACTTCCCTTATATGTGCTGTAATTAGCACCGGTTTAAGCGGAGTTAGATGCAAATATCTAAGAACAAATGATTAATAGCTCTTCCTAAACATCTCATATAAGTTGATGACCTGTGTCACTCTCATTTGTAAAAACGGCTATCAATAACTTTGGAAATATAATGCAAGTTTTTAACCATACCATTAGTCTGTAAGGCCTCACGTAACACGAATTAACCATGACAACATTTGTCTTAGTTTAGAAGGGTCTGCTCGCCCGTTTACTTCATTTATACTTTTGATTTTCTTCTTCCGATCAGCCAATCCCCACGAAGTTCGTCGATATTTGCTTGGGCCTTAATTTCAAAGACCAACAGTCCGACAAACCAGAGATCGGGAACGATCTAAACAGCAGCAATAAGCACGTTTGGAGCTTAGTTCGATCTAGTGGAATTTTCTTCTATTCCACCTACTGTGTCATATGAAGAAACAATAATGTAAGATCATTCAATATTTATGTTCACTCTGTTTACTCAACAGATCGGAATTCTGATTGTCTTTCTGCGCTTCAATCGTCCTGTCAATGAAAACTCCCTACAATTTATATACGAAATATGAGGCATTTGCTGGAATTCAGCATTAGCAGATATCCGTAAGGCCTGATGACATATCCGGTATTGTAGTGTGCTGTGTGCGGAGCAGCTATTGTTAACTCTTTATATTATTTCTAATGAATCTTCTGTCAACTGCCATATGCCGAGTCCCTCTAAGTGTTTAAATGGTAATTAAATGTTTTAATTATTTCAAAACCTTCGATCTTATTGCTGAGTCATAGTAATTTATTACACTAACACGAGTATTATCAGATTGCTGAAAATCTGCTGCGGTTTAATATATATATTAGTTGTTCAACAAAGTACAATGTACCGTCTTATCCGGTCTCAATTCCTGTTGTTTTTTTCTCTGTAAAATCTTTCCGCAGGGCTCCATTATTGGGCCTCTTATGCTCGCAATATCTGACATATAGCAAACATCTGCCAAATGCTTTTGCACAATATTGTATATCAATGTACGTGGATTATTGCAAATTGTGTAAAGAGGTGTCTACATTACATAGTTAAGCCAAATCCATGTAATCTTGCCTTGTGCTTTTACTTGCATCCAACAATCAAACATAAACTGACCAAGTGTGCACCAGATTGAGGATCAAGCGTTCGCTATTAGTTAAACTTAACGTTGGTGTCATATTCAAAATGTCTCAGAATTTCGTATGACTGATTTGATCAAGAGGACATACAAGTATTTTTCTCTTTATTTCTTTTGTTAGAAGTACCTTGGTATTTGCTTTAGAATAGGTTAATCAGAAGACTACAAGGTGAAGTCATGTGGCTCTGTCAGTATGTCGGTACCTCTTCCCACTTCCCTCCCTTATATGTGTTGTAATTTTTACCTGTATATGGCGAGATTCTGCTGGTGGACATTTCGTCCCCGAGGCCCGCCCCCTCTACAGACTTTTTGGTCTTTGATACATGTTGGCATTGTGGGAAGTTGATGCTGGGTCGACATCGGGCCTTACACACTAGTCTTTCGTGTTAAATGCCGTCATTTTCATGTGACGACGATACAGCTCACCAATCCCCAGTGTACGAGTTGTAACAGCGACACAGCTCACCAATTACTAATATACGAGTTGTCAGAGCATTTACATCATAGCTCTCTAGATTTGTATCTAATACGGCTCCTTTATATGTGTTGTAATTGAAAATTGTTCCCTGTCTGTGCGCCCCAGCCGTTTGGGGCATCACTGAAGACTGTTATCTCTCTGATAGGAAAATGTGGTTTAATTTGGTACTAATGGTGTTTTCGAATTATCTTTGTCTTTGGACTATAGGCCTGAAAATTCTATAATGGACGACGGCTGAATGAATATGGAATAATGAACTACATGAACTAGACGGTGTATAAATTTGCCACGTTATACATGTAATAGACAAGCATGTAATGTGCGGATCTCTTTGCAAACTTGGCATCAGACTACAATTAATCACTTCCGGGTCAGTGTCCACGATCTACATTGTTTAGAAATTTGAGAGCAGATCTTTATGGATTTTATGAGCTGCGATTTTTCAGCATTTCTGATACATCTGATATTTCAACTTGCAGATGAGTCTTCAAACTGTACTTCCTGGTGTTGATTTGGGCCACTTTGGAAAAAGCATGGTGGATGGAGACATGATCAGTGAAGGGTGACAAGGCTCCCTGTTTACAAATTGAATGACATTCTGTAGCACCAATCAGCTGTCAGTGGCGGCAATTTGAAATTTCCATGGTCAACATCTGTCAAGACTTCCACTGGTAATGTCCCACAAGGTAAATATTGACATGCCAGCTGGATTTATGCATTGTGAATTTTCTGGATTTTTGCCGATTTTTAACGCTAATACATAACAAGTAACGGAATTAATAGTGGGCTGATGCCTGACACATGACATTTTCACATTTGACCAGAGAACTTTAAATCGTCACTGTGGCTACAGTTCTGACTTGATCAGCCCAATTTTTTCCAGGCTGACTCATGAACAACGTACAACTATTAGGGTTGTTTCAAATTTATGTTAATAAATTATTAATAAAATAAAATAAATTTTTTAATTAATTTTAATCAATTTTTTAATTATTAAAATTATTTTTTTTCTTGCTAAATGGGGTTGAAATAAACATCATACTGATAATGCTGGGTAACATCTCTTGTATTGTTATGCCATTTCTGCTACAAAATTGAGACCTTTTGGAGCAAATATAGGCAAAAAATGACTGATTTGTCAGTACTAGGGCCAAATAGTCAATGCCAAATATGACGAGGTTCACTTAACACAGCTGGTAATTATGAGCAAATTAACTTTCATGATACAATAAAATGTAAATGGAAGAAAGGAAATTCACATAGATACAATTACATGCTTTTTTTCTCAAAACCTACACCTCAGTTCATATCTTCAATGCTTCAATCATTTATGCATTCATTATGCATAAATTCACTTTATATCAGTCTAAAACCACATGAAATTAATAATAATCATATGACCTGTAAAAACTCAGATGTTTGTTCCACACACAAAGAATTTCCAAAATGCCTTTTCCATTTGTAACTTTAATGAAACAAATAAAATCTGATTAACTGAGTCAACAATTAATCTGACTGTTGATGGTTTCACATTTTTGTGTGTCTATTGTCAGTCACATTTGCATCATAGCAAATACTTTCTCTTTATTCCATTTCCACTATCTCCAGGATTATAAGTTTGTAATTTTCTTTCATATTCATATCAGAGATCTTGTGGGTAGCAAGGAACATGGATTAAAGGCATCCAAATATTAGCAAGCCCACCCCCACCCACCCCACACACACACACACCAAATAGTTTCTCTGGGAATTTCACACAGTGTGACTCAGAGGTATGGCCTCCAACTCTGTTGGAAGATAGGCCTTGCTCTCTGTAAGTTGCCACTTTAATGTTTCACCAAACAGTTAACAAGTTAAGTGAGGCAATTTCCAGCTGTCCTCATCTTTCATGATTGTTAATGTAGCAGAGATCAGCAAATGACCATCAGATATGTTGTCATTGAATTTTATTCCCTTTTTCTTCTATGTTGTGTTTTGACAAGTGTTGCCTGTTTGCAGACATTGCATTCATGGAATTGAAATCTGACACAGAATATATTCCTCAATGTTATTTGGAAGTTTTCTCAGTAATAATAACTGTTTACAAGTAATATGTGCATCTTTCTAATTACTGCCAGCAAGATCTTGATGAGATGTAGATTCATCCAATTGAACTGACATATATTCTCTATATGGGAGTTGTGTATACCATAAACACCTCTGTGTTATATTTTGGTATGTGGTGTGTACACATTTGTGTATATTGCTGTCACTTATTACAGGATTAAACATGTCTTTGATCTTTGTATCAACATCAAATTTTAATCACATTTGATAGGTTACTGGGATGACCCACTGATTACATGGGGAAGTTAACCACTGCCACGAAGGAAATTTTTACCAAATGCAGTCTAAATGAGCGGCTTGTAAACAAATTATGTTTTGTCACATTTTGAATTTAATTTTTCTTTATTTTTAAATTTTAATTTGAAAAATTTCATAAAAAATGAATTAAAATAATAAAAAAATAATTTAAAATAGTGTTTAACATATCTAGTTAATCGACTTGGTGCTTTTTACCAGATGGAAAAATATGTACAGGTTAGTGAGATATTGTACTTTTTACATGTACCTCAGTCTTAAGTCATATGGGGCAAACTGAGGGGAAATTATAAAGCGGGTACCCTTGGTATATAGGCTGTAAAATCTGTATCTGTGCATAGTTTTATCTGTGCCTTCTCAAGATAGTTTGGGGATGGGTATGGTTTATTCAGATGAGAGCATTCCTTATTTTAACAATGGTTCCATCTCTGACAAGCATCAGACTACAATTAATCACTTCCGGGTCAGTGTCCACGATCTACATTGTTTAGAAATTTGAGAGCAGATCTTTATGGATTTTATGAGCTGCGATTTTTCAGCATTTCTGATACATCTGATATTTCAACTTGCAGATCAGGCTTCAAGCTGTACTTCCTGATGTTGATTTGGGCCACTTTGGGAAAAGCATGGTGGATGGAGACATGATCAGTGAAGGGTGAGAAGGCTCCCTGTTTACAAATTGAATAACATTCTGTAGCACCAATCAGCTGTCAGTGGCGGCAATTTGAAATTTCCATGGTCAACATCTGTCAAGACTTCCACTGGTAATGTCCCACAAGGTAAATATTGACATGCCAGCTGGATTTATGTATTGTGAATTTTCTGGATTTTTGCCGATTTTTAACCCTAATACATAACAAGTAACGGAATTAATAGTGGGCTGATGCCACTTACAAAGCCACTATAATGTGATGGAGGATCATCTGAGGTAGTTCATATGAAGCTAAGGCTCCGCTCTGGCACAGGTTCTTGTGATAACTTGTAAATTATGTACGTTTGCGCATCTTGCTAGTCACGGTGAGATGGATGGACCGATAATCAGTATCTTGATGCAATATATGTTAAACCGCATGGAGGGAAAAACTATAGCCTTTTGCAGCATTAGGGAATGTAAGGATAGTGTATATAAACGACGATGAAACCGATTTGCAACAAAATGTCTTCGTCTTTTTCAGACATCTTTTCTTTTTATTCTCGATATTCTCGCGACTGGCTTATAATTACGATTTTATTACTCGAGTAATGGAACAATGAACGACTGATAGAAGGGTAGTATTAGGGGTAAAATTAGACGTCCCAATGCATGCACAAAACAAGCGCAGCGGGTCGGCGCTCTGACGAGAACGGTGTAATGACGCAGTACAGTCGCCATGGCAGCGCAAAGCGAACTACATGAGCATATCGTGGACGTAGCAACAACGCATAGAAGCGACTTGGGGTCGCAGAAATCGTCCCCTGCGACTGGTGTGCGACTGCTGTACGCTAATTGGGCTCTCAATACGTGCCTCTTGCGTTCTTATTGCGCTGCTACTGCACTTCTACTTCGCTTTGTGGGCTTGTTTGCGCTCATTCTACGTCCACACTGCGCTGCCATTGAGACTATGACGCTCGTTATACGTCCAACGCGTTGTTCCGACGTTTGCAATAGGTTCACAGTGCGTTCTTATTACGATCCCACTTCCACTGACCTCCACACACATTTTGGTATAAATACAGCTCCATCGTCTATACACAATCAGTGTGCATCTGCTCTTGACCATGGCCGCAGGCAAGCAGAATGTGCGGACTTCTTGGTTTTTGGCCTGCTGATGCCCTGGTCGCAGGAGGCTCTATTTTTATACACGCCGCACATGCGCAATGAACAAGTTGCAAAGGTATTGAGAGCGTAGTGAGAGCGCAGCGACAGCGACTTGGACGCACTGAGAGCACACAGAGCGCAGTGGAAGCGCATTGAGAGCGCACTGATGATCAAACTGGGAACGCATAGGGTCGCAGTGAGAGCGTAATAAGCGAGTCAAGAACGTACTGTAAGCTACTGTAAGTTACCTGGTGTCATGGATTTCACAATTTTCGGCGATGTCACTGCGCTTTGGTGAAAAATTTCAAAGTCCGGGAGCGCAAAGCGGTCGACGGCTGATCGCAGTAGAGTGTGACAGGGGTATAAACGCCTCAACATGGTGTAAACCTGGTAAATGCAAGAATACCCAGAAAAACTAACCTGTAATGCCCGACGTCGTACGACTTAAATTTTCCACCAAAACAATAAGCCTACATATATTTGTCGAATGACATGTACAGAGAGCGGGCCTCGGAGACTAACAGTCCACCAGCAGGCCGACAGATGGTTTATTTTACATGCTCTGACTACGCGAAGCGGTTTTCTTGGGAATTCGAACAGATGTCCGGGAAATGACGATATCAAGGAAAGTTGCCAATTTACTACACCACGTGAATCTGACGTTTCTCGAACTTCACGTGTTGCTAAGAATATTTTCATTAAACCAGCTACTCTAATGATTCGATTGGTCAAACTGGAAGACGACGGTGTGTGGATGACGACGTGTGTCATCAGCATGGAAACGGTAATCGAGAATTATCATGTACGCGATAACGACTTTCACAAGTTTCACAAGGTCAAATAAAAGACGTAATTGATTTTGATTTGACGATTGGATGAACATTACATACGGCGAAACTGCAAATGTTCACTGCAAATTCAATTCTGGAAGCAAATGAACATTGCTAGTTTCAGGACCGATAGCTTATGAGAGTGATGACCCATGACACCATATACAATCTTATACAATACAAACAGATCAAATTTCATTTAGGGACATGAAACGAACATCAAAGCATAAAAAATTACTCAAGTCCGTCAAAATTTCTTGTCTATATTTAGAAAAAGTTGTTCTATCCGTATATAAATTTCAACTTTCTCACTGAAATTGAACAGCTTTCTCCTTCATCGAAGAATAACATTCTAACGATGTCTCTTAAAAGTAAGGGCTGTTTTTCACTTCAGGTGGATTCGAAAAGAACTAATTAACTGCTTTCTTAAACTGATTATAGTAAGTTTGGATAAAATATTATTTATCGTTCTATATCGTAAAACAACCCTCAACATTATTAATGGTACAGGAATTGTTTTTTCAGAACACTCGCTGCTGTACATCGCTACGATGATGGCATTTAATTTATTAGTCCATTCAAATCGTCGTAATGCTTCCATCCATGAACATGGTTTGAGGCATAGGCGTTCACTCGGCGCAGATATGATTGAACATCTACAGCACCCTTGCTCGGTCCGAGATCGTGTTTATCCTGGAGCGTCTGTTCAAACTCGGCGGCCTGGAGTAAGTGTCCACGGACAAACAGACATTCTACTGTCCCACCTGAAAGATCTGAACAGAAAACTTGTAAGTACAAAAAATCCAAATGGCCGATTTGATGACGTCACCGTGATGTCATCAAGCCTACATGCTTGTATCAAAAGAAGCATGTTTTGTTCGATTTTGTCAGATTTTTTTAATTTTTTATTTATGTGTTTTCTTTGCAAAAACTGCATTATAAATTAGTCAATAACAATCTGATGTGAAATAAAATAGATTTTGCCGAATTTTCCTCGAAGAAAAGCACGAATTTTGAAGCAAAATGACGAAAACATCACTTTTCTGGTACTCCAGAGTTTCTTTCGAAAGTTTGGCAGGGGGACATAATGCCCCTCACCGAGCAGATAGGGTTAAGATTAGTGAGGTATGAGAAATATCTGCACCAATTAGTAAGATTCTTCAAATTTCACGATAAAAATGTCCACTATGTCATTGTATCTTTTTTCAAACAATACTGTACGTCATATTTCAATTTTATTCTGCTGCAGGAAGTTCGAATATCCTCACCCAGGATCATCCTTCCACTCCTCCAATCTGTGACATTTGGATATCCCACAGTTCCGGTCGATATAGGACCTGGAAATTCAGAAACATTGGTGAGTGATCAATGACATCTATTGTTACTAATGGTATATCACAATTCACATTCCTCCATTGTCATTTATGGACTATTGCTTGACGGTTGCTAAAGAGAAACATAAATTAGAGGAAAGGTATCGTGTCGCTACAATTCGATTCATGACCGGCTGTCATGAAAGGAATAGTCGTATCACGTCCCTCCTTTGACATGGCCTTCAGAGCAAATTTTCCAGGAGAAAAGCAGTCTGTCAAAAATTGACACATACTATGTAAGATTTCACGAACATTTCGCGCTCGAGCAAACATGAATAAAAGAAGCTGTTGATCACCAGAAACCATATCCTACTAGGAACCTGACTCGTGTTTCATTCTGTAACCCAATACGTATTTATATTTATATCAGACTGACAGACAGTTTCACAGCCTAGTATCTGATCTGAGACGATTCTACCTGGGGATCGACTATATTCAGGAGAATGAGAAGATGATTGAACTGAGCGGTTGGGAGTCTGATACACTGGAATCACATGCTGCTGAGAGCAAGGAGAAGTTACTGAACCTTCTATGTGCTATTAGGCTCACCCGACGTCAGGATACGAGGGATTTCAACCAGGAACTCAGCGAGGATATGCAATCACTCGAGCGAATTAACCCACCGAGTTTATCCACCGGGACAATGGGAGCTCATATTGGCGACTATTATATTCGAGCCTACGTCATTGTTAGAAATGCTTCCAGTTATGTAGAGGCATTGAGATCAATCTTTGAATAATTTCGAATAAGCACTGAAGGGAAATTTATGAAGATCAAATTATTCTAATCGTTCATGTATTTTATCTCTTTATATACTTTGCTGACAGTTTATATAACTTCCAATTTTGCACAGTCGCAAGGTATTGGTAGGCGCATTGTTGCGATAAATCATGAATATATATAACATATTTTGTGAATTGACATTACATCATAAGGTAGATCGTTAACCGGGTGATTGCAATTGTATCATATTGTATCTTGTAACACAGTTCTTCTCTTATCAGAAGTATTATTGGATGGATATTAGTTTTGTGTTAGTGTTTGGTACTTAAGTAATACCAACGACAAATTACTTCCCCAAAGTACTGGGCATTGTTTCTTGCATGTTTGCAAGGTAATAGTACGCACATCGTTGCGATAACAGATATACTTACATATAAATTAGAATATTTTTGTGAATTTTCACCATGCATTTTTAAACTTCATTTATTTTAATGGATGCTGAAAATGAACTTGAAATGTACTTATGTATAGATCTGCTTATATTTCATTCAAATAAAATGTTTGAATAATATTCGTTATGTATTTTTCGTACAGTAATAACACCGGGAATGTTTGGCATTGATGGAGAGCGGGGCATTGACATGGCACCCTGTAGATTACTTTCCGCTGATCCGCATGAGCAATGCTACACCTTCGGGGTGTAGGAGCTGTTAAAATAATGGTCTGACTGATATACTGTTATTTCCTTGAAAACTAACTAAAATCAGATAATCTGGATCCATCTTGTCAGCCATTTTGACTTTGTCTATGGTAGTTTGATATGATAAATATGCAAAAAGAGCTTGCATTGACGCGAAAGGAGCTTGCATTGGTAAGCTATTGGGGTGATCAATAGACTTAATTATAAGACAGGAAATGTTAGAAACGCATGTTTCAGATGACCCCTCATTCCCGTTATGTTGAAATTACCTGTGATGCTTTGTGTAGAGAATTATGCAGATAGAATCAAAAGAAGTCTGAAATGATAGGCCATGATGTGGAACAATTACCCTCTCGGGGGAAGTATATATGCTCAAGATGAACCTAAAATGGCAAGCTAAGTTGTGAAATAGCTCGAACTGGAGAATTGTGTAATAGTAACCCATATTACACGAAAATTGTCTCGGTGACCTATCAAGGCTCCATTTGAATCTGCTTTGATCGAAGAAATGTGCAAATAGGCGCATAATGAGTTTGAAGTGATAAGATGTACTCAACATATATACTTCGAGGCGAAGGGAATAAACCATGTCAGACCAGAAATGTGAAAAAGGACAACATTTCAGATGTCAGATTTCAAGTAAGTCACATTTGAAAAATGAATGATATGGGTTAAAAATATACCCCAAATCCCAAGGTGGTCATGACTATCAGTAGCGTCCATACTGAATTTTCCAAAGATGTAACTAATATTATGCAAATAACCTTAAAATGAGGCCAGTATGATAAGCCATTGTTAGAAGACGAATATCCACTATTCGTTTATTATATATTAGATATCCCTTTATAGGACAACGACAGATATGTGGGAGATATAATCTCTTTTACGTGCATACATCATCAATGTATTAATACAGTACTTGATATGATATGTATAAGGAAGAACCCCGACACCGTGTGTTTTCACATGTTATTCTAAAGCTGACTTGCTGGCATATAGAATTGTTCCTAAGGTACATCTGTTGCAACAGAATATTATCTCTTTGGCATACGTGTTCACATCTGCTGCATATCAAATCATATATAAGGTTAATCGAATCTAATACATTAGTAATAATTTAAAGGAAGTTAGGTGAAGTTAATTGAAATCCAGAGATTAGGAGAGGAAGTCTCCATCCCACGGTCAAAGGATACTAGACCAAGGGAAATTTCTACATGCCAGAGTCAAAGTCCAGTTGTAAGTATTTAATAAACCTTGATTCTGTCTTTAACTATTCGTATTTGTCTGTTGTCACTTGGTTCATGATAGAACATCTGTACTATAATATGTAGTATGAAGAAGCGGGGTCTGTCTTGATATTCTTTCACTGCGCTGCAACTCTGTCAAAGAATAACGATATCAAAAATCAAGATTGGAACTCGTATCACCATTAATTCACAAAGTTTCTGCTGGCAATTATTTTCCATTATGAAGCTGTAGCAAAATTTTGATGAGTTATGCCTAATGGACCTCAAGTGACATCAAATTTGACATTTAATGTAAAAATTAAGAAAGGCATCCTGTCACCTATCCTGTCAACTCATGTAGGATAGATTGTTCATGAATGCCAACAATTCATACCCAATATTTTACGTAGCATTGTTGACCCTTTGGCTGGACTATCATATTGGGGTTTGTGTTTGGTAACCTACAGAGCTGAACAGGAAGAGAAAGAACTATGGGTCTCTCGGGGACATTAAAACTGGATAGGAAGTCACACCATCAATATGCATGGGATAGGCAAATCAAAAGTCAAAGGGATAGGGAATTACAAGCGTCTAGTCCGTTATTCATAATTCAGCCGTCGTCCATTAAAGAATATCCGCGTCCATAATCCAAAGATCTATTTCATATTCCACATAACAGTATTAGCACCAAATTCAAAAAGACAACCATAGTATACATAAACATAGGCTAGTCAAATGAGATGACGCTTTAAAGTGAATTCTATATAAGTACCGTACCTGATTACGGTAGGCTATATAACGGCAACACTTCTATTATTATTCTGATAAATTTACACGTTAATTCTTCAAATCATAACTGGATGAAATAACCGAGTATGTAGAATAATTGACTTCGAACCATGACAAATTAATTATAAGAAAGACCCAACGATTATGTCTCGTAAATATGCTCAAACAGACTAGTGGTAAACAATACGCTGACTGATCGTAGCTGAGAGTTCCTCGCACTATCAGCACATAAACCTGGATGTATGTAAAACGTGAATATTAACACCGATGTCACGATTATCAAATCATAATAATGAAGAGTATTCTGCTACCTTCTGATTTCCCCAGTTGTTTCTAGAAGCTGAAATTGTCGGTGCTGTTAGACCTTAGGTTGGAACTTCGGTGTTCGTCTCCGCTGTCATGCACTTATAGTCACTACCAATATGGACACTGTTGAGTTCTTCACCTTTCACGCCCTAGCCTCCTATATAGCGGAAACAGACATACTATAAAACACATTTTGCATGCTATTGTCATCTACAATTGCGAGCATTTTTTTTTATCAAGAAAATTCTGAGTATATGTCGATGTTACAATAAAACAACTGTCTCATTTGTACCTAGCACTAGTGTCAAAAAGAACAGATACAGTTCGTTGAAATATATGACTAGATCTGACAGAAGATTGAATCTAGTCTAATTAGGTGTCCTTGTTTTCAGCATGAGTGTATCCGAGATTATGCACAGATTATAGGAAGGTCGGCTCCTCTCTTGCTGGAAACCATCTGGTATTTTCTTTGACCCTATCTGGCCTGGGCTTGCCTGGGGGCCGAAATGGCCCCCCTAATTATTTTTCTTACCCCTTGAGCTAGAGGGCTGAAGCTTACCACACTATACCCTTGGTTCAAGCTCTACCAGAAAATGTAAAAACAAATCCAATATGACCGCTTTGATGACGTCACAGTGACGTCATTTCTCGGTCAGATTTACCGATTTTTTTATTTGTGCAATTTCTCCGCAAAAACTGCATGATAAATTAGTAAATATTAATGTGATGTGAAATAAAATAGTTTTTGCCCACTTTTCATCGCGAAAAAGCAGAAATTTTGAAGAAATATGACCAAAAAAATAACTTTTCTAGTACCCCACGTGAACGCCATCTTGAATTTACCCATGATCCTCTGCTCGGGGTGTTATGCAAATAGGCTCAAAATGACCCCAATATGATAAACTATAAAGTCACGGAGTTTCAGCTCTGTTCTTTGTCGTTCCGGAGATAGCACAGAAAGTTTGGTATGGGGACATTTCGCCCCCCCCCCCCGGGCCAGGTACGGTTAAGTTGCGATAAAAGCGCGGCTGAGATACTAAGGCTACGTCCCAGAATCCACCGTATTCTCGGGTCTGAATGTTGGGTGTCGACGATTACTTTCCTGTAGAGTCATATGGTTGCTTTTTAGTCACAAGACGTCGCCAATTTTCCCCACCTCTTGCATGCCGCTCCAATTTCGACTATTGACGAGGGAATTCTTTTCAGGACGACCGCTGAATATTGAATGTCGGCCCTTAGGCCTATACTTATACATATCTGATTCCAAATGCTGGAGTGGAAATTATAGGAATGTGAATGGTATTCCGATGATTAGAAGGTCTTCGGGAGAGCCCTCAGCTATGACTTAAGTTGCCACATGAACAGGTGCAATAAAAGCGTACCTGAGATACAACACATATCACGAATCGTTAGGTTCTTGGTATGTGCTTTAGAATAGGTTAACCGGAAGACTATACTGTGAAGTCATGTGACTGTCAGTATGTCGGCACCTCTTCCCACTTCCCTTATATGTGTTGTAATTTTTACCTGTATATGGCGAGATTCTGCTGGTGGACGTTTCGTCCCCGAGGCCCTCCCCCTGTACGGACCTTTTGGTCTTTGATATATGTTGGCATTTGTGGAAAGTTGATGCTGGGTCGACATCGGGCCTTACAGACTAGTCTTTTGTGTTAAATGAAGTCATTTTCATCTGACGACGATACAGCTCACCAATCCCCAGTGTACGAGTTGTCACAGCGAAACAGCTCACCGATTACCAATATACGAGTTGTCAGAGCATTTCCATCATAGCTCTCTAGATTTGTACCTAATACCGCTTATGTCGGTGCTAGGGGCCGTGTGGTCATATCATCCAAGTTGCCACATGAACAGGTACAATAAAAGCGTACCTGAGATACAGCACATATCACGAATCGTTAGATTCTAGGTATGTGCTTTAGAATAGGTTAAGCGGAAGATTATACTGTGAAGTCATGTGACTCTGTCAGTATGTCGGCACCTCTTCCCACTTCTCTTGTATGTGTTGTAATTAATATTCTTTACATTTTTCATCCTTTCCCCACTCACACACATACAATCTATGAAACTAAATGTAAAACGATAAATCTGATCTGACGGATTTCAGACCAGGTCTGTCGTATTATATTTAATTACTGCCTACCTGGATGAATGACAACATTCACATTCAGCATCTGTGACAATGTATCGTGAGCCAAAAACCAGAAGCAGTTTGGAGGACAGCATAGACACCGAGAGTGACACTGATGTATAAAGAATGGCATGGACGACATGTATTAGTCGTTCATAACGTCAATAATACAGAACGTCCGCTGTTCACTTCCAAGAGAGTCTTCATACAACGTCGATCCTACAACAAGTGAGGCGATTCTAATTTTGAAATATAGAACTGCCCATTTCAGGATAGCAACATTTCTGATGGACCTGTAGACGGCGTATACATATCTCGCCTGGTAGCATTTGTTAGATCATGTGCAGACTGTGACGATTTGAATCAAAGCCACAGAATATTATTGTAGAAAGCTGTCAAACAGTGTTATACCACCAAACGCCTCCCTTTAAAGTGTCTCAAATTATGTGATAAATATCGTACACTGACGGCAAAGTACAAACGTAGCGGACAAGATCTCTGGCGTTACGTTTCGTAACTTGTAACTAATTTCGCTCGAACATAATATGTTTTACATCTTCATGGTGTTCAACCACAATCAAAGATATATACTTTGTAAAACGACATGGAAATTTATTTAGATAAAGAATAATGTTCAACTGATTAGGATTTCATATAAACTCTTGCATATCGCTCCAATTTATATAAAGAACATCATGTCTTGTTGACATCACTGAAAACGGCGGCTGACAAGCGTAGAGTCCGCCATTCATTATCCAGTGGTCGTCCATTAAAGAATTCCCGCCAAAGACCTAATTCATATAATAGCATTAGCATCAAATTAAAAGAATAAATTATAGTATACATAAAAATATGCTTGTTTCGATCCTGCAAGAGTGAAGCGGTCAAGAGTTTTCAATGATGTCGACAAGACATCATGATGTTCCAAAATTATAAAATCCGTATCGCTGATCAGTATTCTTAATCCACTTGATTTGAATGCCGGATCTGATGTGGGCTATTCGTATTATGCTCAAACATACATACTATTTTATATTGGTAAAATATGTTTTTGTTGTTGTTGTTATTGTTGTTGTTGTTCGTTCCTTCAAGAGAAACGGTCAGCATTTTCAAGTAATACCAGCAATGCAATGTGGTCTCTGTAACCTCTCTGTAAACTAATGCCTCCATAACATATTCAAGAAGCCTGGAAGTCACACTCTGTGGAGCGCAAACTTCAGCAAATAAGATGAAAGAGAAATTTCGAAAGGGAGTAATAGTAAACATCCAGCATGCACTGAAATATTCGACCAGGCTTCAGGGCTGAAAATTTGACTGACCGTATGTTGAAGAGGAGCAATTTTAAATGATTCAAAATTGTGAATGGTTAATCACGGGACTTTTTTGTGTAGGTGTATACAAACTAGTCAGCACCAGCCCTTGTTCAGAGTAAAGTTTTAGATTTGGGACTATGACCTCAGAAAATATCAATCTTTACATTCTTTATATATCCTTTTATTATACCTCATGTAAATTCATAATGTTTTCATTGGTTGATAGCCTGTCACGTGTCATTCTACAAATCATGATGTTCAATGATGATGCAGTCATATCTTGCCCTACCGTTGAATAAATGTCATGCATCACGGCAGAGCGTTAAACATGACAAATTGCAACCTCCCCACAGCGCATGCTCCATTTCGCAGGCTCCATTACCATCCCTGTCACCAATAGCGGAAGTTGACCTTTACTACGTTGCTATGACGTATAGGGGAAACTAACCAACGCACGGTTCAGTTTGAATCCAGCCGAACAACTCCTTTAGTGTTGCACATGAGCGAACTACTTTTCATATGCTCTGTCCAGATAAACAGGGAAAATTATCTTCAGACAATTCTTGTTAACGCTAGGTCAAGAGAGGTATTATGCAGACTTGAAAAGTAATCGAAATGTTCGATATACATCTATTTTACTATATATGATGTCACTTCCGGCGATGTGCGCGAAGGCCCCGAATCCGGTCCAAAAATCTGACTGGTGGCTGGGGTGTTATTAGACCCCCAGCGAGGTGGTGTTGGACAAATTGTTCCACGGCGACATCTGCCGGACCAGGAGTTGCCTCCCATAGTGCACGCGCCAACATACTCCCCGAAACGAAGATCGATGCGTATCTTCGTCGACCTGATATGCAACCGTCGGCCCGTTGGTGATAGAAATTAGTGAATGTGATTTGGTAGTTGACTGAAATAAATTTGGCATCTTTTGAAAAGGTACGTAAGATCACCGAGAACGTTACTCATCCAAATTATGCGATTGAGTCGACAAACAAGCCGAGATCGAACAGTCGATCTTGACACGGCGTTTTGAAATCAACAACACGATATGCTTATTTCACCGTGCCATCCTTATTCACATGATTATAAAGTCCCCATTTTATTCAAATAGGACATTCGGTATAATAAAACAACTATGGCATGTTATAGAGCGCGCTCGTTGTACATCACTCGTCTCGAGCTGACAAATCGTGATGTCCCACTCTATAACATGCAATAATTGTATAATATATTCCAGGTAAGACAATATTTTGTGACATATTATACGTAAATATATCAACAGGACCAAGGTATAAATTCTTTTTACAGCACAATATGAACCCTCCGGTATTGCAATGAACGTCTTAGGGACATGTATGGCGGTGGAAACTTCAGCTTAACTTACTGGCGTCATCTCGATTCATCCGCAATAGACAACCTTTTCACAAACACCGGTAATGTCTCTTGTCACCAACTTATATTCTGAGGTTTCACGAAGCCACCCCTAGGCTGAAAAAAAGAAGACTGAAGATTGCAGCTTGAGATATAACGACTCAAATCATATCTAATCACGCATATGCACTTAACAATCCTTTCAACCCGGAAGTAGATAATTGTGGCCTCAAGTCAGATGATATCTGTTCAATTTCTACAGAGAGTTACTGAACATGCAAGTTTCCTCTGTAATCCTTTGTAAGACCAATGATATGCAGTACATACATGACTACATGACGGCATGAAATAATACATCGGATAATCGGTATTGTCTATAGAGCTTAATGCTTATACCTATTGATTGATTGATTGATTGATGTTTATTGACCAAATAAAGTAATATATATATATTATACACTCCAATGAATATCGATAATTAAAGGGAAACTAGTAAATGCTGTAGGATACAATAAACTAATTGGCGGGAATAAAACCCCAGAGGGCTTGTTCTATCCCAAAATTCTATACATAGATAACAAATAATACATGGCATTGGAAAGAGAAAAAAACACTATAGATTTATATGGTGAATATATCTGAAATAATTGCACTGTGAAAATAGGTCAGTCTTGAAGAAGATATGTAGTAATTTTTTGATCGGAAAAGAGAAGCAGATTCGATACATTTGAGTGGAGGCGGCAAATTGTTCCACTCTCGTGGTCCAGTAATTTTAACGGTATAAAATGATAAGTTAGACTGATAAAATGGTCTATACAGGTTGGTTAATTGTCCCCTGATATGATGGCGATGTATATCAGACTGTTTGATGAAATAGTCCTGAAAATTTATTGGTAAAAATTCTTTCTTGTAGAAAAATTTATGCACAAGGTGAAGGGAAGAATATTTGTTCAACTTGAGTAGGGGTATGATGTTTAATTCTCTGAACAGAGGTAGTGTATGAGCCAGTTTAGTCGAAAAGGTTATTGCCCTGATCGCGCGCTTCTGCAGTATAATTAATGGGTTTAAATGAGTAACATATGTATTTCCCCAAAAGGCGTTACAATAGTTCAAGTGCGGAAATATCATAGAGTAATATAATATAAATAATGTCTTTTTATTCAAGGAGCTTTTGATATGATTTATGATGCCAATATTTCTAGATACCTTATTACCTATGTAATTTATATGAGTTTTCCAGTTCAGCTGATCATTAATAATGAGGCCTAAGAATTTAAATTGATGGACAAGTTCAATTTCTGTGCCTGAAACAGATAATGAAGGTATGTTAGTTGAAGGTCTATGGGTATTGGGTTTGACTAACATGTATTTGGTTTTCTTTATGTTCAACGATAAGCGGTTACAACAAAACCAAGAATGTAACTTCTGGAGTTCATGGGCCATGTTGTTAATAGCCTCGACAGGGTTATTTGAAGAAAATACGGCACTGGTATCATCTGCAAAAAGAATAATTTTCAAGATATCTGTTACGTTGTTTATATCGTTAATATACAGGAGAAAAAGAACTGGCCCAAGAATTGACCCCTGGGGCACTCCACAGTTAACAAAAATTGAGTCCGATAATACTCCACTGAAATCTACATTTTGTGATCTGTTAGATAGATAGCTGCTAAACCAGGTATTCGATAAACCTCTAAAGCCTATATATTTTGTCTCTCCATGTACCATGAAGATCGTTCTACACAATCCAAAATGACCAGGGGTCATCAAATAAATTAGGCTTCACTGCTTTGTCAACATTAAAATTCCACTTTTACACAAAAATACTAACGCTTCTCTGAAAAAATATGCATGACATTGGTGCCAAATAGAAAGACACTCAGGCATATTCCATAGCATGTTTAGAATCTTAAGAAATTTCATTATTCACTGTGCTATCTGAACGAAAAAGTTTTTGTATTCCAGCTATTGTATAATAGAGGCATCTCAAGAACTCATTCGAATCACCAACAATGTCCAGGTAAACCCTCTGTGAGGATTTAGCATTTACTTGGACTTGTGAAGATGCACGCCGCCGATATATCAACTGTTCTGGACACCCAAATTGTGCGAAACGGCACGCAAAGCTGGTTTAAGAAACTGGAAGACCAAACGTCTGACCATCTTGTTTGACAAGAAGCATACAAGAAGTAAAATAATGTTGGAGAAATTAATACACTGCAGATAAAAAACTGGTGCGGAAGAACTTGCCGTACACATGTCGCACAGACACGCATCTACCTGGTATTTTTTCATTCTCCATATACAGACCTACCGCAATTGGTCATTCTGATCCCACAGTCCGGCAAATCTCCTTGATAATCTTGGTATTCATAAACACATTAATCATTAATGCCAAATGCCAAAAAGCTTTATAAAGTTCTACTGCATATACATATGTTTCTTTATTTATGAAAACAATAACGAAAGGAAATTCTCCTTTATTTCATCTGCGATAAATTTGAACAACACAACATGCAAAATCTTTTTATCTTATAATTGCTAAACTATTCTCATTGCACATCCTGATCCTTCTTAGTCACTAAATGGTATATGGATGATCTTACATCGGTCAATCTCTATATTGGCACGGCCATAACGGTAACATATCCAGCATCACTGTCCGATCCAACAGAAACCAGCTGTCGTCAATGAGGAATTTTCGCTTCCAAAATCAAAAAGTTTACGTTCTACAGTTACATCAAATCCAAACAGGCATAACATGATAATTAAGAATGCAAACTTGATTCTTGCCAGAGAGAAACAGTCAACAGTTTTTAGTGGTATCGTGATGTCCTTCTGTTCGTAACGTTATTCTCACTGACAATTATATTTTAATCGAAGTGGTTTTCTAGAGCGCAATGTATCTCAGTATACGCGTCCTATTTACAATACGTTCGTATAAGATACAATATTAACAAAACAACATGGAAATTCATTCGCGACGAAGAATGCAGATGACCGATAGGGATTTGATGACAGAGACCTCATGGTGCCTTCACGGCATCATTGAAAACTGTTCTGTCCTAAGAAATTCTTCATGAACGACTGCAGACAATTGGATGTCGCGTCGGACGCCCTACTCATAGTTTATTATTACAAAACCATTTTTTTTCAATTCGGACGTTCGAAAATGATACTTGCTAATTGCTATACCATGGTATTTTAGCAGCACTCCATTCGAGCATTGTAGTTTCACTGTGTTTCCATTCTTGAAGTAGGCATTCGTAGACCATGTAGGCGTTTGAGATATGAATTTTCCACTAATAAAAGACGAACGCTGGACATATTCATTGTCTCTTCTTACCTATCTTCGAAAATTCCTATGATCCTTTTTACCGGAGAAAGGACAATCCTGCATATCACTGGAACAAATGAGACGTTGTATTGTCGAAAATACATAGTACAGAGCGGAATTACTAATATACCATGATCATAGAGGTCGCTAACTGTCAGCATATGTATTGTATTTTAATATAAATGTACAAACTTGTCGACTTCGGGAGACACTCATAACAAATGTTTCAGTTCAACAAAGTCACGACTCCTTTTGTGTTGGAATGGTAGTCCTGATATCACACCTGACCAATTAATTAGAACGTGCGAGTTTTAACGATTGAACTCGTCCGTGCTGACAATCTATTTGTAAAGATCTTTACGTCATATACAATGAGAAGTACTTCTTCGGGTTTCCCAAACTTGAGGCCAATTAGTAAAGGTCAAACGCTTAACAAAGACATCCCGTTATTATCAAGCAAGTTTCAAGATATCGTCTTACAACCGAGAGATACATAATTGAAATAATTGCATGGGGAATATTTAGCAGTAGATCTGCCGATTCCGAAAAGGCTATGTGAACAACCATTGGTGGCTTTTGTTCCATGTGTGATTACGTTTTAGGCGACAAAAAACTTTTTTCTGTATTCCTGTTTATTAATAGTATTTTTAAACTATTACCGGTCAAAACAAGACACTTCGTTCGGATATAAAGTCGATTCAACAGAATAAAAGCCATCGCTTTCTGACTATTTTCAAAACACACAAGTGAAGAACTATCTTGAGTAGAAAATATTTTTAGTTAAAGTCATCTGAACTCAGTAATATCTCTATCTTTCAAAAAGTTATGTTTATTCAAGGTAAGAACTCTTTTTCAACTTGATCCTTTGGTTCAGTGACTGTTAGAAGAATTGGGTAGAGACATGACCGGTTCCACATTCGGGTGAGAAGGACGCAAATTACAAGCTTCTGTTCCAAATACATACTATATCTAACCCAAAGCTTCACATCTGTCGTGTTGGTACCATCACGTTTGCAAACACAAATATCCGGTGAAATTGGCCCAATTCTGCTACATGTACTACTAGGTGTTAAAGTTCGGGTGAGCATTTATTACAACATCCGACCAATTAGTTCATTTGCTTCGTAAAACTAGAACGAGAGCTACTGGATGACCATTTTCTGAAATCGTTTATAATTTATAACTAATCATGCCGTTCATTGTTTCAGCCGAATCGATTCCAATTACGATTGTATCGCTTTTGGCGTTTGTTGTCTGGGTGAAGGGTTCCTGTCCCCATATTGGTCATGGCGAGACGTTCAGGACAAATCTCTGCGACAGTGCATCGCTAGACGACGGAGAACCGTTGCCTGTTATAAAGGAACTATTAATAAACAGCATTTATGACGTCAAACATTCGGTCCAAGAACGGCTTCAGACCATACAGACAGTCAGACCTAACGTGAGGAAATATTGCTCATTCTACAAAAGTAGCACATACAAAACTATAATATTCAATCAAATCTATATTCCAAAGTTTCCACAATCTCCTCGGCAACATGGATTTGCATCTGCATTTAACTGATTCTGTGTAGTTACAGAAAGTCATACTATTATAGGAATAGTAGACAGGTTGAATATTGCAAATCGCTCTAATTCGCGTAATGACGGGCCTTGTTTGGGGAAGATGACTATTTCGCTGATTCTACAATATGTACCAAAGCTTTCAACGAGATTCCCAATAAACTGTTTCCAATAAAAGCGTCAAATCCGACATTCAGTGGTCAGCCGTCGTGCATACTGAATTTCTATCTTCATAGTCTGACTCATATGATAAGATTAGCAGCAGAATGTAGGAAAGCATAAAATATATATAAAGACAAGCTAGTTCCTGGTAAGGGTGAATTGGACAACAATAATGCTGATGTAAAATGTATCTCATTCCTGGGGAATTTAGACCGAAACGCAGTACTTGCCGTAGGTCATGTAGGTGAGACCACTATTCCTAAGTCCTGTGTGTCAGCAAAACAAGTAGCTGGGTTGAAAACAAACGAACACCGACAAGATGATGATTTTCCTATCCTACTGAGAAATCTGTATAACTGACCGGTATTTCTCCAAGTGAAGTGATTCACTCAACGTGACAGTTACATAGCGGAGATGTGTAAACTTCGATTTCTTTGAACCTTGTAATGCGGCAGTAAGTGAGGGAGTAGTTCACGTTCGGCAGTAAATGAGGGAGTAGTTCACGTTCGGCAGTAAGTGAGGGAGTAGTTCACGTTCAACAGTAAGTGAGGGAGTAGTTCACGTTCGGCAGTAAGTGAGGAGTAGTTCACGTTCGGCAGTAAGTGAGAGAGTAGTTCACGTTCGGCAGTAAGTGAGGGAGTAGTTCACGTTCGGCAGTAAGTGAGGGAGTAGTTCACGTTCGGCAGTAAGTGAGGAGTAGTTCACGTCCGGCAGTAAGTGAGGGAGTAGTTCACGTCCGGCAGTAAGTGAGGGAGTAGTTCACGTCCGGCAGTAAGTGAGGGAGTAGTTCACGTCCGGCAGTAAGTGAGGGAGTAGTTCACGTCCGGCAGTAAGTGAGGGAGTAGTTCACGTTCGCTTTAAACAGTGAGCACGTGCATCATTTATGTATGCATCCTGTATAATTGAATTGGAAGGAAAACGTGTCGATTTTCTCGTCTAAATCTCATCAGGCTTATTTCCTTTATGGAGCGGAATTTATTGATTCTAGCGGTCATCATGATGCTAGTTTTAATATTAACAGTGTAACAGATATCAGTCTTGTACAGATGGGAGTGAATAGGGGTTTGGAAACATTATTGGGGGTCGTCCGTAAAGTACTTATAAGATTGGTGTTTGGTTGGAATTGAATACGATTGAAGTTTGAGGGGTACCACAAGCATAATTCCCAGCCCATTGAGCACCCTGCTCAGTCCAACCGTTGGATCTGACAGGCCCACATTTTATCAGACATTTGTCACTTTGGAGCGTCTCCTAATTCGTATATATGATTTCTGGTGTGACACATGTAATGTTTTTGTTTACGTTTATTCTATTCAGTCAGTTTTGAACAATTTAAGACATCAACATGTCATAGCCTCATTGGCGCATAAAAGTGGTCGTGATCTACTCCCTTAAGTAACTAATTATGGTCCATTAGACGTCCTGGTACGAGATAATTTTCCCTAACCATGAAATTTTTCTCCTTTCCAATCTGAAGCTGGTCTCCATCTTATTTGTATGAGCAGAATATGAAGATATGGATCGATCTGTTGTGTATGCTGTGTATATAGGCATACTTGTGATTGGCTAATATTATTGTTCATTATACAGATTTGTAGACATTACGATACATGCGGGGCGTGCCGTCTACCTACAAATACATCATGTGGGCATAATTCGGTGAGTACCGTTTTCATTCTTAGGGTTAAGATACATGTCTTGGCGCCCAGTCCGACATCTCACGATTATGTCCGAAAGCAGTAATGCCACGTCAGTGTCAGCAATGTCTGTTCATATATCCTTACGCCTTCTGGTTGTTGGTGCTAGATAATAAGGTGGGGAAAACTCGATACCTACAGGAAAAAAGTGTTATGAAGCTGGATTCTGAATAACTGCATGGGCGGCCACTAATCTAGTGTTCAAATTCCAACAATATGTAAACTTGCTTTGTTTAATAAGCTGATTTTGTACAGGGGTTCTCATCAGATGGTTCTGTACAGTTGACATAACAAACATTTAGACTGAACGTTAATTTCTCCACTTGTGTGATTGAGTTTCTCTGACACATATTTTACAGTTTAAGGTTCGAGTATCACTACCGGGCTTACAAATCCCGTTTTTATTTTCGCATAATATATAAAATTACAAGCGTTTGATCCGTCATTCATAATTCAGCCGTCGTTCATTAAAGAATATCCGCGTCCATAATCCAAAGACCTATTCCATATTTCATATAACAGCATTAGCACCAAATTCAAAAAGACAATCATAGTATACATAAACATAGGCTTGTTTCCTGCAAGAGAGAAGCGGTCAACAGTTTTCAATGATGCCGGCAAGACATCATGATGTTCCAAAAATATCAAATCCGTATCACTGATCAGTATTCTTAATCCATAATCTTCGTTGTAAAGTCATCTAAAGAATGATGTATCTCAGTCACGCTTTGATTGTGACTGTTCATATGAGTATCATGTGGATCTTAAAGTACATGGGTTCATACGGCCCCTAGCCCCGGGTTAAGCGGAATTAGACACAAGTTACGAAAAGTAACGCCATAGATCTTGCACGCTACGTTCGTATTTTGCTATCAGCATGCGATATGCTATCATGTATGCGATATATGTATAAATTCACGCTCAACTCTAATAATATAAATAAATATATAAATATCTAACTCATGGCGATCAATTGATCAATGAATTATCTTTCATTAAGCCTTTAAACAAATAATATTGATGATGTAGACTAGATTTCTTAACTTATTTGAAGCAACTACCGGTCATAAGTTGAAGAAAATCGCTTCCCGGTGTAGTTTTTGCTCGTTTCCTCCGTTAAATATTTTACCACGTTATTCAGATTGGCCTTCGAATAACTCATCTGCTATTGTACTTAAAGTCATGAAATATGGGCACATATCGCTGTACATGAAATATGGGCACATATCGCTGTACATGAAATATGGGCACATATCGCTGTACATGAAATATGAGCACATATCGCTGTAGGCCTACATGAAATATGGGCACATATCTCTGTACATGAAATATGTGCACATATCGCTGTACATGAAATATGGGCACATATCGCTGTGCAGGAAATATGGGCACATATCGCTGTACATGAAATATGGGCACATATCGCTGTACAAGAAATATGGGCACATGTCGCTGTACATGAAATATGGGCACATATCGCTGTACATGAAATATGGGCACATATCCCTGTACATGAAATATGGGCACATATCGCTGTACATGAAATATGGGCACATATCCCTGTACATGAAATATGGGCACATATCGCTGTACATGAAATATGGGCACATATCGCTGTACATGAAATATGGGCACATATCGCTGTACATGAAATATGGGCACATATCGCTGTACATGAAATATGGGCACATATCGCTGTACATGAAATATGGGCACATATCGGCGTACATGAAATATGGGCACATATCGCCGTACATGAAATATGGGCACATATCGCCGTACATGAAATATGGGCACATATCGCTGTACATGAAATATGGGCACATATCGCTGTACATGAAATATGGGCACATATCGCTGTACATGAAATATGGGCACATATCGCTGCACATGAAATATGGGCACATATCGCTGTACATGAAATATGGTTACATATCGCTGTACATGAAATATGGGCACATATCGCTGTACATGAAATATGGGCACATATCGCCGTACATGAAATATGGGCACATATCGCCGTACATGAAATATGGGCACATATCGCTGTAGCCACCATGAAATCCGCTGGGCACATATCGCTGTACATGAAATATGGGCACATATCCTATCATACATGAAATATGGGCACATATCATGTACATGAAATATGGGCGCATATCGCTGTACATGAAATATGGGCACATAATAAGCTGCATGAAATATGGGCATATCGCTGTACATGAGATATGGGCATATCATATTTACATGAAATATGGGCACATATCGCTTACATGCGTAAATCTGGACGCATATCGCCGTACATGAAGCCATGGGCACATATCGCCACGGCCATGAAATATGGGCACATATCGCTGTACGCAAACGCCGGGCACATAATCCTGTACATGAAATATGGGCACATATCGCTGTACATGAAATATGGGCACATATCCCTGTACATGAAATATGGGCACATATCGCTGTACATGAAATATGGGCACATATCGCTGTACATGAAATATGGGCACATATTGCTGGACATGAAATATGGGCACACATCGCTGTACATGAAATATGGGCACATATCGCTGTACATGAAATATGGGCACATATCGCTGTACATGAAATATGGGCACATATCGCTGTACATGAAATATGGGCACATATCGCTGTGCAGGAAATATGGGCACATATCGCTGTACATGAAATATGGGCACATATCGCTGTACAAGAAATATGGGCACATGTCGCTGTACATGAAATATGGGCACATATCGCTGTACATGAAATATGGGCACATATCGCTGTACATTTGTACAACTAAATAGGCGTGCCTCATGTTTCTAAGTTTTTTTTTCCTCCATTTCAATGTTACCCATGATTTTACTTCAAAGGATCGCATTTTGAGATTTTTTCGAATTATTGAACTTTGTCATAAATCATTTCCATGACGATATTCAAAACAGATGAGATACGCTTATCTTGTTCAGAAAGTACATTAAAGGAATCTGAAAGTAAAAGTAATTTTTATGTATACCCCAGAAGCTCAGAGAATATTGGAAAGCTAAAATTTAACAATCTCCTCCATTTAATTTCAAATAATTCAGTGTATCAGTTAATTTTAATTCCCTGAATAAATAGCTTTCAGACAAATGTGTCCAAATCTCTTATTTTTCAGTCACCTTCGGATCTTTATTTGTCCTTTGAACGCGCTGCCAGTTTGATGCCTTATATGAAGGCTGCGTATAATATATCGGTGGAATGCAGATACGGTTACACGATGCGTCCGATTGTGCAGGAATGGAGACTGATGGCTGGCAAGGTTAAATATTACCTGGAAAGATTGGACAGATCTGTTAGAGAGCAGGTACAGCTTTGCTCCTGTGCGAAGATGGCAAAAGTACGGACGTCCAGGCTGTGTCGATCAAGGAACCGTGTAGCAGATTTCCAATACCTAGTGATGATGGAAGCCGATAGCACAATATCAAAGCTATTGGACGCAATTCGACGCTTGGAATGAAAATATAATTGTCCCGTTGCACAAGAAAGGTTAGCTCGTAGTATTAGCTGTATACTAATCTGAGGAAATTAGCTCCAGAGCGAGAGATAAGATCGCTTGAGATTTATCTTTTTACATTGGATCGTTCTTCGTCTGTACATTAATGCCGTCACCACGTGTCATCAGAGAATTCTAAATGATTGAATGTATACTACTAGTGTATACGTGCATATTTTTGTCTGAATATTTTAATGTCTTGTTAAAAGATAAATGCTATCCTGACTTGTTGCTGACTGAACGAGTCTTTATAACATACTATGTAGACAGCATCTGTCTGAATGATTAATGAAATATCATTATTTCTTTACTCATTGTTAAATAAAGAAACTGGTCCCAAGAAGGTATTTTTGCTCATACTCCAGCATTTGTCTCCCCTTCGTAAAGAGCATTGAGTGTATTCGTAGGTGTGATATTTAAAAATTAGTTCTCATATTTTCAAAATGTTCTCTTTACAAATGGATAAAGGTTATACACACTGTTTACTTATTGCCACTTAAAACGTGCTTTCTGGTAGAACACAAATTCATTCATTGAAAATTCAGACATTTCTACAGGATTTGAAACACGGATTTTCAAACATCTATGGGAGAAGCACCCCAAATTCCACCTGTCGGGAGTAAATATTTCTCAGCGGGACTCAAATTCGTAAATGAGACACGTACCAGTTAGGTAAGTAGTATACATAGAGTAAAACGGAAGGATAGCGCGTCACTGCGCATGCGCGAAGTGAATTTTTGGGTTGCCATAGGGGGGGTTCGCATACGTGAGTTAATTTTTTTTTAATGTGAGTGGGTGGGTTTAAAATGGCGGACGTTTGACGTCCGCCATTTTGAACCCACCCACTCACTTGGGTGCACTGATTGACCTGGGATGTGAGTGGGTGGGTTTAAAATGGCGGACTTTCTGGGTCCGCCATTTTGAACCCACCCACTCACGGGGGTGATTGAGTGCTATGTGAGTGGGTGGGTTCAAAATGGTGGCCGGTTATTTTCTCTGGGACGTTGAAAGTCCGCCATTTTGAACCCACCCACTCACTCGGGTGCACTGATTTGACCTGGGATGTGAGTGGGTGGGTTTAAAATGGTGGTTTTTGGTGTTGTGTGTGTAAAATAAGGGTCCGCCATTTTGAACCCACCCACTCACGGGGAAAACGTATAAAAGCAGTCGATTTTTAGGAGTGGATAGAAAAACGTATAAAAGGAGTCCATTTTTAGGGAAAGGGGTGTATTCAATCTGACTTACCTGACCTGACCTGTCTCCCTGCCTGCCTGCCTGCCTGCATCCCTGCCTTGCTTGCCTGCCTGCATTCTGCCTGTATGGAATGCATGTACTGACTTGGTTCTGGGTTTTTTCCATCACGGTTGTGCGCAGGTGTATGACGTCACTTCCGGTCTGCGTGAATCGGGTGTGACCTGGGACTATGGGATGCATGTACTGACTTGGTTCTGGGTATTTGTCATCACGGGGAGGTCACGTGATCAGTTCAAGGTCATATCCATTTTTTATCGATATGTCAACCCCACACCCAGTCCATTAGATGCTCCTTCACCTAAGCTTCACTTTGATACCTCACTCGACCTGTGGTGTGAGTGAGTGCAAGAATGTATTCATCCGCGGTGATGCAGTCATGTCTGGCGGTGATTCGGTCTCGGGAAAAAGCTTCCTTGCCCAATGCCTACGGACTTTACCGAAGATACACGGACTTTAACGAAAAGACACGGACGTACACGAAAAGACGCGAAGGTGAACGCCATTGTGGGAAACCTCCCACAGACAGGTCAGTACATGCATTTCTATGTTGTTCACGCATAATAAAAGGATTGATCTGTAATCTGTGTTGTTGTTGTTGCTCCCTTTTTTGGACTAACCCATCAGAATAGTACGTATCACGGACTATACCCGTAGAGCTACATCTGGTCTATAAAACATGTCCCTCTGGATCCCACACCTACATTTCTACAGAGCCATGGCGGAGATCAAGCCCCATGCGACTCGCATTTTACAGTATGCCACCGTGGTGAATTCATTCACGGGTTACCGAGCAGTGGTCCGGTCCATGTTTGCAGATGGCGACGACAACGAGGGACGACGCCAGATCCTGAACGAGTTCACAGAAGCGGTCCTCCACAGAGTGCACTCGATGGACAGGCGTGCCATCACTCACCACTACTGGACTATGACAGCCATCCTTGATGCTCGCGCTATGGACCAGGAGCGCTCACGCCGGAACCAGCGCCGGCTGGTTGGCCTCATACTAGTCTGTGCTCTATTCACCCTGGCGCTGTGGTATTGACACTATAAATACGAGGGATGAGACAGAGTGTGTGTCATTCTCCCTTCGACATTTAGAGGAAGCATGTCATCACTCCAAGCCATCCTGACGCTTACACCCAATGTGAAGTTATACGTGTATGATGCTAAAGTGACCCTGGTCGAAGATTGTGGAAATATTTGCTTTGAGCACGCTGAGACTCTATCGGATAGGGTGACACTAGAGCGTGATGGCTGGACTAAGTTTAAACGGGTGTTGAGCGGAGAGTTAGACGGACACCTGATCCACCTGGACAAGGCCAACTACGTATACCATACTGCGCTCTACCCACGGGTGGGACGCTACCAAGAGCCGGCTCGAAGTTTCCTCCTAACTCCCTCTCTGTGGTCAGCCTTGGAGAAAATAGGCCCTCTGGTGGACCAGTTATTTATACCCGACGATCGATCACCCCACCAATTGGCATGGGCTCGTGCTATCGAACACGCACTAGATGAACCTAATGAAAAAAAAGCGGATGGAGAAAATACTATATGTATAGAATGCGCAGAGGCTGGAATGACAGTGTCACCTGATGAAGCCACCCACACACACATGACGGGCCAGAACGATGAAGAAGAAGAAAAATCCGTGATGAAGCCGCGGGGCCAATGGCTGAACCCCATAAACAACTACATGAACCCGACGACGATGCCATTGATTACCCCGCTAGACTCAGTCAGCCCAATGACATGACCACCTGATCCTTTGATCTCACGGGGTTCTCCCTATAAATACGAGAGACAGTGAAATCTGGTACCATTCACGTACTGACCATGACGGAGCATATAGTACTGGCGTATTTCAGCTTGACCCCCGAGGTTTTCCTGCACGTGTATGCGGATAAGGTCGATATCATGGAGGAGGTGGGAGACATCTGTGATGCGGACCCTACACAACCGCGCCCGGCTCAAATTCGTCTGTCCCGGAGGGCTGGACCAAATTCAAACGGGTGTTGTCTGGTGAACTGGACGGCGATCTCATCCACTTGTGTCACGATGTGTACATCCGACGCGGCCCTTTCTTTGCTCAATTGGCTCGGCTAGATGGGGGTACAGTGCATTTTACCCTTCACCCTGATCTATGGTCTGCATTGGAAGATGCCGTGGTGGATGTGGATGAAGTGCTTATCAAGCGGTCATCAGACGAGTTGGACTGGTCATTGACCATGGCCACTGTGGAAGTCCACGAAGAAAATCAGAAAGAAACTCCGGCCCAAGATATACCCGTTATAAATAAACGATAGAGCCAGGGTCCATCATCATTTTGTCACCATGAAGCGCTGGGAGAAGGTGTTGGATAACTTATACTACAGTCCCGACAGTCCGGCAGCCTATAGTGCATTGTCGGCTCTCTATCGAGCGGCCAAACCCCAGGGGGTACAACGTGCCCAAGTCCGAGATTGGTTAAGAAGACAAGACACCTATACCTTACATCGATCTGTCCGTCGCCATTTTCTACGGAACCGGGTCATCGTGGGAGGAATAGATGCCCAGTGGCAAGCGGATTTGGTGGATATGAGCGCCTTTGCCAAACACAACGATGAGAATCGGTATATCTTGACGTGCATCGATATCCTATCCAAGTATGCGTGGGTGGTACCCATCCGGACGAAAACGGGGGCAAATCTCATAGCGGCGTTCAAAGACATCTTCAAGACCGGGCGCAAACCTTTGTATTTGCAAACCGACGAAGGCACGGAATTCCTCAACAGACCGTTCCAAGCCTTTCTCAAGAAACAGAAGGTGTTTTTCTTCCATACGTACAAGAGACCAAGGCTTCCGTGGTGGAGAGGTTCAACAGGACATTCAAAGGCCGCATGTATAAATATTTCACCTATAAGAATACAAGGCGGTACATCGATGTTCTCCCGAAACTGGTGAGGGGTTACAATCGAGCCTATCATCGAAGTATAGAGAGAGCCCCCATTACCGTGACCCAACGCAATGAAGCCCAAGTCCGGCGTGTCTTGTACCCCAGGCCATCGCAGCGAACGACGAAGGCGGTGTACAAGGTCGGGGACCCTGTACGGATCAAGTAAAGTCAAGGGCAAGTTCGAGAAAAGTTACTTGCCCAACTGGAGCGATGAGCACTTCCTGATTAAACGGCGCCTACCCCGACAGCGGCGAGTCTATGAACTGGAAGATCTCCAAGGGGAAACGTTGCTGGGGACGTTTTACGACACGGAATTACAGCCTGTTGTAAAAACACAGCAAGACTACTACACGGTGGAGCAGATTTTGAAAACGGAACGTCGACGTGGCAAACTGTTTCATTTCGTAAAATGGCAAGGCTGGCCCAGTTCCTTCAATTCCTGGGTCGCTGCCAACCAGGTGAAACGACTATAAAACCAGACACCACTGCCGTCCTCCTTCATTCCACATCCGACCACAGTGCTATGGACCAACAGCAGCTGCCTCTGAAGACAGCGTCTCGCAAAACGCGCAAAGCGCAAGTGGGCTTTGGGGTGCTATTGCTAACCCTGCTGAGTGTGTTGTACGGAGGTGTGTTTTACGACGTAGC